>CM040429.1:37524882-37715508 GCA_022702705.1 Papilionanthe hookeriana x Papilionanthe teres | reverse complement strand
GAATTTAATTATACAAATGAATTAATCGTCTGAGAATTTCAAGTTTTGTTGTTATCTTGCTCAGTGAACTAGGATGTTTGAATGTCCTATAAGTGAAGTAACATTTCATTTAATGTTCTGTTTAGGAGTTATGATAACTAAAGCTTTCGAGGGTAAATTGGTGTTCAAATGGTTTGTGATTTAGTTTAATTTCAATTAATGGGTTTAAATTTGGAATAGTGTTCAAGTTATTTTAGATTTATTTTGAATTCTTTATGTCTTTGGTGATGTTATATTTAATTCAACTTAATTTAATTTAATTTAATTTAATTTAATTTAATTTAATTCTATTTAGTTTGGTTTGAGGTTAACTTAATTTAGTTTGATTTGATTTAATTTTAATTTAATTTGATTTGATTTGATTTAATTTAATTTAATTTAATCTTTAATTTAATTTAATTTAATTTAATTAATTTAATTTAATTTGATTTAATTTAATTTAATTTAATTTAATTTATTTAATTTAATTTAATTTAATTTAATTCATTTAATTTGATTTAATTTGTTTATTTAATTTAATTTAATTCAATCTTTAATTTAATTTAACTTTTAATTTTAATTTAATTTAATTTAATTTAATTCAATTTAATTTACTTAATTTAATTTAATCTTTTAATTTAATTTTATTTTTAATTTTAATTGAAATTTTAAAAGAGTTTAAAAATTTAATTTCAGTTTAATGATTAAGTCTTTTAATGTTTTGAATTTGAGTTATTATTTTAATTAAGAATTGAATATTAATGAGATAATTAATTTAGGGATTTTTAAATTAAAGAATAAATCTCTTCCTAATAATATCCCTATTTTAATAATTCCAATTTTATTATTCTTCCAAATTTAATCAATTATTTAATTAAGGTTTAATTATTTTAAATTGCATAATGGGTTTCTACCCTTTAATTATTTAAATTTCAATCATCCAAATTAGATTAGGATCAAATATTTTACTTGTTAATTTTTTATTAAACCTAAAGTTTTAATTAAGGGTTAAAATTTTGATTACCACTTTACCCTTTAAGCTTAATAATTTCATAACTCACTAAATTGAGCTCAAATGAACTTGAAATTTTTATGTGACTTCACTCATATGTCAATAAAGACATGAGAGAAGAAAATGTGATTTTTCTATATTTAATTTATTTATATAATTATTTTTGGTAAAAAATAGAGATTTCCAAGGAAAATTTAATAACATGACCAAGGGAATGTTTCTGTCCTTAAAAAAATTAGGGGACATTCCTAATGACTAGAGGACCACTTGGAACAATTTTGGTGATTTTTTGAATTATATTATTTTTATTATAATTATTTTAAGTTTTGGAATATTAATTAATTTAAAAATAAAATAAATGTTGAAAAATGAATTTTATATTTTTCAAAAATCTCTCTGATATCAAGGAAATCAGAGAATCAAATTTTGCAATTTTCTGATTTTTCTATGATTTATTATAATTATTCTAGTGAAAATGCTAGAAAATACATTTTTTAATTTTAAAATTACCCTAGAGCTTTAAAATTTAATATCTCACTAAATAGACCTAAGAAAAATATGGGGTTTGTTCCTAAGTGATTAAAATTCAAAATGTGACATTTTGGTGAATTTTATTATTTTTGTGATTTTTATTATTTTTTAATTATTAAAAATATTAAAATAATATTAAAAATCAACTTTTTTAGAAAATTGAAATTTTAATTTTCTTAAATTCCCCTAATATCAGAGAGGCTCCAAAACCAATTTAGTGAATTTTTGAAAGATATTTTGAAAGTTATGAATTTTTAAAGTTTAAAATGACTAAGTGGCTTAATCAACCCATTTAGTAAGGCTAACCAAGTCCAATTGACCTCAAACTTTTATGGTGGATTCCTATGATCCTAAAGGTCAGTGGAGAATTGATTTCAAGTCAATTTGATGTATGGTTAGCTCTAATTAATTAGAGACCTATTTTGGGTGTTTAAGCTAATTAGGGTTATTTTAAATGAACTAACTCAAAACCTATTTTTCCTAGGGTCCTCGGGTCATAAGGAACATCACCAAATTTTCCTAGAATTTATTTCACAACATAATATTTATTGGAATTAAAATACTCAAAACAGTAACATGAATTTGAAAAATCAATAACTTTTCATAGGGATGGCCTCTGACTTTGGAAAATTCGGGGAATGTTCCCAAATTCAGAGGCTTCAAAAGCCCTATGGTCTCATGCCATGGTGAATTGTATACATGCATGGAGAATTAAAAATATGCAGAGAGAAAATAAATTATTAAAAATAAAATACTTGGTGAAATTAAATGATTTCTTTTCCACATTATTCTCCTCTGTTCACTGAGCAAGGGGGTATTTTTATTTTATTTTTATAATTTTCCTACACAAAGTTATGAATTTTTGAAGTTTAGGGAATTAAATAAATAGAAAATACCCCTAATTTTCTATTTATCCACGCGGCGCCGCGTCATCCTCGGCATCTCCGAACGCACACGCGTCGCGCTCCCATTCGACGCCGCCGCTCGAGTCGACGGTCCGGGCCCCGCGGTTCTCGTACATTCTCCTGGTCCGACACCATCTGAGCCGTCCGTCCGCGCGTGTATTGAATGGACGACATCCGTTCATCGTCCCCGAGCGTCCTCACCCGAGAGCCGTCCACACTAAATCCCTAGGATCTCACTCGATACTCAACGTTTTTTCATGTTCTTATGCTCTATGGGTTCGTCTTGAGAAGACGAACACATCCATACGGTTTATGTGGGATGAAATTTACGCAATAAAAATGGAGAATGTTCAGAAGCTCGGGAAGAAGAGTGAGGCGATACCTTTGCTCGGAGAAGTGTGGCTTCGATCCGAGGGTTGTTGCACCTTCGATTGGATCCCGACAAGCTCCAGGATGAACTCTCTGATCCGGTGAATTGCTCAGGTAGGATTTCGACCACGGCCGATCACAAAGCTTGGAGGCTGGAGCAACTGGGTGGCCTCGGAGATGGGGCTTTGCTTTGGTGGACACCTTCCCTTGGTCCGGTGAAGGTGTAGAACCAATCGGTTGGGGATTGGCTCACCTTGTGGAGAAGTGTCCCGGTTTTGGGCCTAGATTTCGACTGCGAAATTGAGCTCGCGAGAGAAGAAATGGCAGGGGGATTTCGGTGGGGATCAAGTGCTCTGTGTATGGGGAGTAGTACGGAACAATTTTGACAGGAGTTTCCTTAAGGTTTGTTTCAGCACCTCTCATGGCCGAGAGGGGTGGTGTTTAAATAGGAGAGGGTGGAGGGCCTCCAGTGGAGAGTTAGGGCTTGGGATCAGCTTGCTTAGGTCGAGGGCGGGAACGAGACACGATGGCCACCGGGGATGGGGCAGTTCAACAAGGGAGAATTCCAAGGTTGGCTCACATGTGAGCTCTCGGCCATGGTGTTTTCCGGCGGCCTGGTGGCCGGCCGGCCAGGCATGGGTCACCCTCAAGGTCAGGTGGGTCAGGGCTGGGACTTGGTGCAAGCAATTGGCAATTGCCATGTGTAAAGGCTTTGATCCAAAGTGGAATGGGGCATGGCTAATTTTGAGTCTAAATGGGTCAACCCACCCATTTGGGCATGGTGCACCCCTCAAGGTGGCTTTGGATGCTGTGGGGGATCAAAGGGATCAGCTGGTTTGGCATGGAGAAGTCTCCATCCAAATATATTTGGATTAAATTTAAGTTTAGGTGAAACATGATTAAGGCTAATGAGCTTTAGGGATTAAGGAAAGCCCTCCTCTTCTTACCCAATATGGCATGGTGAAGTGTCCAAGGCTCTCATGGCTCACATGTGGCTCATGCATGGCTTCATGGCTCACCTTTGGCTTGGCAAAAAGTTTGGTCAATTTCATGAAAATGGATTTTAGGAATTTTGGATAATTTGGTGGAAATTTGGATGAAGCCTCATTTAGAATTATTTTATCATTGGTTTAGGACTTAGGGATGATTTTAATTGAAAGTATGATGAGGGGAAATGTCATATGGGCTTTGGGATCAATTTTGGGCCTTTAGATGTGGTAAAAGATGGGCTTTTAAAATGGTTTATGGAATGGGCCTTTAAGTTTAAAAATGAATTTATGAATGGGGATTTTGTAAAGAGGTTTGGCCAAATAATTGTTGGGTTTAGCTCATGGATGTGTCATGAGTGACTTGAAGCAAATTGGGGGTGATTTGGGTTTGAATTGGGTTGAATTTGGGCTCTTTTAGTGAATGGGCCAATATAAGTCAAAGTGGGCCAAGTTGGGCCAATGTTGGGCTAGGGTTGAAATTGATGTAAAATTAATGTTGAGAAATGTTTATGGTAGTGTTTCAAAGAGGTTTTGACTTTGGTTGGGCTTTGATTTTGGGGTTTGGGCTCATTTGGGTTAGGTTTGGGTTTAGGTCAAAATTGGGCATTTTAGCTTTGGGTTGAATTTGAGTGGGGTTTGGGTCTAAATTTTGGGCAAATCATGTTAGTGTTTTGCTTGTGGGGATGCTAAGGAAGATTTAGAAAATATTTGGGGTTAATTGGAGTTGAATTGGGTGAGTTTGGGTTAAGTTTGGGTCATGGGTCCAAATTGGGCTTTAAGGCCAAAAGTGAAATTGGATCCAAATATCAATCAAATTGGACTTGGATTTGGTCTAGATTGGTGTTGGGAATGTTGAATTGAAGTTTAGAATTGAATTGGATCAGAATTTGGGTCAATTGGATCAGAATTTGGGTCAATTGGATAGGTTTGGTTTGACATTGGGTTCACTTTGGGTTAAAATGGGTCAAATTGGGGGTTTTGACAAAAGTAGGGTAAATTGACAAAATTGGCCCATGGTGTAGTTGTACAAAATGAAATTGGGAATATTTGGGATTTTTTGGAATTTTCTGGGAATTTTCTGAATTTTTGGATTTTTAGGTCAAGGGGGGTATTTTGGGTATTTGGAGGGTATTGGGAGGTATTTTTGGAATTTTTGGTATTTTTGGGTATGGATGATCAATTTGAATGATGTGGAAATGTTTGGGATTGATTTTGAGGAATTTTGGGTAATTTAGGTGATTTTGAAAATTTTGGGTAGTTTCAAGGGCTTGGGTAGGTTAGGCGGGTGTAGGGTCCCCGGGGGTCAAAAATTGAAAATTTAGAAAATTGAAGATTGGGTAAATTTGAGTGGAATGAAATCATTTTGGTTGAGCCATGAAGCCATACCAAGCCCACATGAGCCATGTAGGGACTCATTTGAGGCATTCACTATGTTGTTCCTAACCTCTTAGCGAGGGCTTAGGGGTTGAGGACCATCCATGTGAATCACCTACATGAGTCGGGAGGTCAAGTTGGGTATGGGTGTGTTTTAGGAGATGTATGAAAGTGTAGTGTATAGGTGTAGTGTGTGTGTAAGTCAGCCCTCACTGCACCGGGCCACCTGCAGGCGGTCCTAGGCCAAAGAGTCCCATAGGAACTCATCCTTTAAACTTCCACATTTGATTTCAACCTTCTAGGTGATTAGGGGTCTACAAGTCGAGTTTGTGGAGTTTACGGGGGTTAAGAAGTGGTTTGAATTTCTAAAAGGTGGGTCCCAATTCTAGTCCTCTAAGATAGTCAAAGGAAAAGCCTAAGGCTAGATCCTAAGTACTAAAAAGAAGAAGAGAAGACCTCATCAAAAATGAGGTCAACAAGCCCGCCGATGGCGAGATCGAGCCCACCGATAGCGAGTCTGAGCTGTTGTCCTAAGTTCTAGAAGCTCGCCGATGGCGCCAACAAGCCCACCGACGGCGTCAACGAGCCCGCTGACGGCGAGAAGGTCGATTCAAGCAGGATACATTGAATCTGTACGCTTTTTGAAGAGGTGCTTAAGCAACCATTGTAAATCTTTCTTCCTCTTTAAATAGAGACAATTTTAGGCCGAATGTGTGTCTTGTGTGTGTCCTTTTTGTGTCCTTGGTGTGTCATTTTTAAGTGTTTTTAGTGTGTGAGTGTGTTCTAGAGAGTATATTAGTGAATTTAATTGAGTGTGTTGTACGAAAGAAGAGTCGGAGGAACTTGAGGAGTACGCAGGGGAGAAAATTCGAGATAAGTTTTGTCTGTTGTTTTATAAATTTAATTTTATATGACATCCAAGTTTTGTGTTATTCTTCCTATGCATTTTGAGTAGTTCTCTCTGTCTTTCTCCTTGTTTTTGAGATTTTTGTAAAATGGAAAATTAAATTAGTTATGCCTAAAATATTAAATAAAAATTGTGATAATCCTTAACTTGAATCTTAATTTACTTTCAATTTGGCCAATTGAACTGTTAAAATATGTTGATTTCACAACTAAAGTAAAGATTACATCCAAGATTCAGGGAAAGCAAAAGCCTTGAAAATAGGATGCAAATAAATAGAGAAATATTATTTATCGGGTGTAGAATTGGATATTTTAGAGTGACAGACTAAAATCTTCAATTTAGTCCTATCGTTTGGGTGCTGAAGTGTAGATGTTAGCCCTCAGGAGAGGAAAATATGGGAGCTCTGAAGTTAGAGTCTGTATCCTCCCATCCTAGCTGCAAATTTAGTAGCCAAGCATAAGATTAGTCAATATTCTTTATGCCTGGACGAAAGGGTAAAGAATAGGAGTGCTCCTATTTGGCACAATATAATTCTAACTAATTTTATTATCCTTTCACTTAATTCTCTTAAACAAGGGGAGAGATACTTTTTAAAATTGTAATCTTCTATTCAAAAATTAGTAATAGAGCTTAGTGTAAGTGTTCTTTATTTTTGTATACTAATTAATAGTTGCATCTGCTGAAAGTTAGTTCATAATCTCTAACTTCTCTGTGGGATCGATATCTAGGACTCCATTAGAGCCCTGTATTACTTGAATGATACGTATACTTGCATTGATAAAAGGGGTAACTTTGCTATTATTGAATATTATTTTTACTGGTTATGCATTTATATAGATATACACTTCCGCACCACCCCTGTCAAGTTTTTGGCGCCATTGCCGGGGAAGTAAAGTAATTATTAAGGTAACTTATAAATAATTATTAAAATTATTACTAAAGTAAGAGACTATTTAAAATTTACTTAAGTTTTTTATGCGTAAATTTGGAACCGAAAATTTAATACCTTACGATTTAGAATTAGAACGCACTATTAAAAAAATTAGAAAACAGAAAAAGAAAAATTATAAACTTAAATCAAATAGAAAATAATCCAGCAATTGAAAATAAAAATCAACTGAGACCTTTAAGAGATTACGCAAACCCTACATTAGATGAAATTCACTTTACTATTCAAAACCCTGATGTAGCGGCTAATTCATTTGAGCTTAAACCTGCAATTATCCAAATGGTACAGAATAATCAATTTTGTAGCTCACCAAACGAAGATCCTAATTTACATCTCACTAGTTTTTTAGAACTTTGTGCTACTTTTAAATATGATGGAGTATCTAATGATGTTGTTAGACTTAGGCGTTTTCCTTTTTGTTTAAGGGATAAGGCTAAGATGCGGTTAAATTCGTTAGCACATGGATCTATTAGAACTTAGGGAGAATTATCACAAAAATTTCTATTCAAATACTTTCCTCCTTCAAAAACTGCAAAAATTATAAATGATATAACCTCTTTTAGTCAGTTTGACGGAGAATCAATATACGAAGCTTGGAAGAGATTTAAAGAACTTTTTAGGAAATGCCCACAACATGCGTTACCAGATTGGTTAATCATTGAAGAAACTGAACAGATTATTCAAAAATGTCACGATTCTGAATTTGGAGGACATTTTGGGACTGATAAAACTGCATATAAAATTTTACAATCTGGATTTTAATGGCCTACTCTATTTAGAGATGTTTATAAATATATCAAAAGTTGTGATAAATGCCAAAGAGTAGGTAATATATCTAGAAGAAATGAAATGCATCTGAATTTTATATTAGAAGTTGAAATTTTTTATGTTTGAGGATTAGATTTCATGGGACCATTTATTCCTTCATTTGAAAACTCATATATATTAGTTGTTGTTGATTATGTTTCTAAATGGATTGAAGCACATGCCTTACCTCGTTGTGATGCTAAGAGTGTTTCAAAATTTTTAATGAAAAATATTTTCACAAGATACGAAATGACGAGAGTAATTATCACTAACGGGGGATCCCATTTTAGGAATAAATATATTCACAGATTGACAGAAAAATTTAATATTATTCATAAAATATCGACTGCTTATCATCCACAGACCAGTGAATTAGCTAAAGTTTCTAATCGAGAAATTAAACAAATTTTAGAAAAGACTGTAAACGCTATTAGATTAGACTGGTCCACAAGACTAGACACTGCATTATGGTCATACAAAATTGCTTATAAAACCCCAATTAGAATGACTCCTTACAGACTTATTTATGGAATATCTTGCCACTTACCAGTTGAATTAGAAAATAAAGCATATTGGGTGATTAAAGAATTTAATTTTAATTTGAAAGATGCAGGTGAGAAGAGATTGTTGCAGATGAATGAATTAGAGGAATTAAGGAATGAATCCTATAATAATGATAGAATTTATAAAGAGAAAATGAAGATATGGTATGATCGAAAGATTAACCAAAAGAATTTTTAATCAGGACAAGAAGTATTGTTGTACAATATAAGATTGAAATTAATTTCTGTGAAATCAAAATCTCGATGGTTAGGACCTTTCACTATAGCTCAAGTATTTACATACGGAGCTGTTGAAATTAAAGATCAAAAGATTGGAAACAGTTTTAAAGTAAATGGACACAGATTAAAATCATATTTTGAGGGTAAAAGACCAAATTTTAAAGAGGTTTTAATGCTCAGCCAACTTAACAAACACCCTGAATATGTCGGGTTGACGACGTTAAACCAAGCGCTTTATGGGAGGCAACCCATAGTTATCTTTATTTACATGAAATGATTATATATCTGTTTAATTTATTATTAGGTTTTACTTCTACTACTCGGATTTACCCTTATAATCATCAAGATATTGGATTCATATAAAATTTTGTAAAGCATTCGGACGAGAGCAAAACTGGGTAATTTTTACCTTGGCCGCCGACGACGAGAACGATCCCACCGACGGTGAGTTTTACCCACCAAATTTAGTTTATTTTTTTTAGAATCCCGCAAACGGTGAGATCATTGCCGTCGACGGTGAGATCGGTGAATGAACAGTTTAAGGAGTTATTTTGATGGTTTCTGGCTATTCTAAGTATTTTAACTCTTTAAAAACTCTCGGAACTCGAATTATAAAGTATCTACTTCCTAAAAACAATTTGAAACTACAACAAAACTCATCATTATGGCATCCAATCACCTTGAAATCCCTAGATCTCGAGTGTTTAATTGAAGAAAATTTATCAGTTGTGAGGCCCAGCAAATCTTCAATAAGGTAATGATGAAAAAGAGATTGATCAAGGAACAAGGATTCGTGAATAGAAGAGTGGAGAATTCGACAACACCTATCGAGGAGATGATTGTGTGATGACGTTGGGAAGTATTGTACTATACCACTTCTGCAGTAGTCATCGCTATAGTAAAAGAGTTCTATTTCAATCTACACGGAATCAATAACAGAGTCGTCTATGTGCGAGGCAGATGGGTAACTTTCACTC
This sequence comes from Papilionanthe hookeriana x Papilionanthe teres, assembly GCA_022702705.1. Classification (NCBI taxonomy): domain Eukaryota; kingdom Viridiplantae; phylum Streptophyta; class Magnoliopsida; order Asparagales; family Orchidaceae; genus Papilionanthe; species Papilionanthe hookeriana x Papilionanthe teres. The sequence continues at coordinate 37,705,888 of CM040429.1, read as the reverse complement.
CTTCTAGAATTAATGAGTTATATTCAATTGAGACTACACCTTTTTGGAACTACTCCGACTTTGTCCCTACAAGGAATAATATGAATGAGATCTATCGTTATTTAACTGATGAAGCAGAAGATTGAGAAACAAGAGGAAACTGGTATGTTAGTTTTTCTACATCACTTCTAAACCCTATTTCTAAACACTGGCATTTCTTTATTTCTTCAAAACTATTACCTACTTTGAGGATCAATAAAGTTTCTAAGGAGTTTGCAATTCTATATTATTTTATTCAAGCGGGACTACCTATTGCTGTTGGTTTACTTATTGTGAATTCTGCTTTAGGTCTGATTGTTCATGGATCAATTTATAGGCTTGGACATCCTTCTAAAATTTTTGCACTATGCAGTCAGTACTAAGTTTCATATGAAACATGGGAGAAGGTACTTCTGCATTGGAAACCTTTAGATCCAACTGATATGCTTCCTACACTGGATGATGATAACGATGGAGCCATTATTATGGATCAAACATCTCAGAGTTCTTTTCAATCGGAGCCTTTGATCGATAAACCGATCCGATCTTACGAAAACTCAAAGGATAGGAAAAAGAGGTACAAAACGTGATGACTTCAATTAATAACATCTCTGATTTGTTTGATCATATTGACTGGAGGATGAAAGAACACTTCGATCATTCTGGACATCTTGAGGCTAGTTTCATACGGCTTATGAGAAAGAAAGGATGGATAGATGAAGATTCTACTGAAGAGTTTCCTTACAGGCCCTTCTACAATCTATTTGTTCATTTACGTTCTATCGGTCTTATCAGAGATGAATTTAACATTGATCCTGATGAGAAGAAGACATTCGTATTTGTTTATGTGTTGTATTAGTTTGAATTTATTTTTATGTAATCTGAACTTTTGTTATTTTATATTTTGATATTTTATCTCAGGAAAGATGAGATTATGTATTGTTTCTTTGTTTTCAACGTTTTGAGTTTTGTGGTTTGGATTGTGACGCTGAATTTGACATATTAAGGTTGAGAAAATACCTTATTTATAATGTGGTGTACGAATATTGTAAACACTTGGATTTTATATAAAATTTGTGATGTTTTGTGTTGTGTGAATTTAATTGAGTTAGAATAGTATCTAATCATAGTAAAATATATTTAATCGACCGATTGGGCATTAACGAGGTTTAAAATGAATTAAAAAAATTAGAAAATATTAAAAATTTTAATTTTCAAAAAATCTCGTCGACAGCAAGATCGACGCTGCCAACGATGACTTTTTCCAGAGACTTTAACCTATTTGAATTAGTAAGCTCGCCGACGGCAAGATTTTGCCCGCTGAAGGCAATGTCTCGGAAAATACCTTCAATTGACCGGTCAACTGTCACTATTCATCGTCCCCTTCCTCAAAACTTCATTTTGACACCGAATTTCATCTTCCCTTGGTAAGATCTTCACTTCCGTGCAAAAAATTTTGATTTTCACCATGTATTTCTTCCACATTTTGGAAATTTGGAAAAATAAAAAATGTGAAGAAAATATGTGAAATAAATTCATGGAATTCATTTTAGATTACTTTAAGTCACCTTTCGAAGCCATTTTAGTGTTATTTTGGGATTTAGTTGAAATTTTTTTATAAATTTGATTGAACGAGAAGTGGCTCAACGATAAAAGAGACGACTAGATTTTGATGAGACAAGATTTGTGAATGCTAAGGCTCAGTCAAGATACAACTTTAGTATCAAAGCGAGAAAGTGTATCCAAGATAAAGATTTCATGAATCCGGGAGGAGAAGTAGAACTGATGATCAAAGAGAGAAGATGGGAAAATTGATGTTATATAATGAACATAGTTGTAGTTGAAGTCGTAAAGGAGTTTTATGCTAATTTGACCTAGATAGTGGATGGACCTATAAAGGTTAGAGGAGTTTTGGTTGATTTTAATGTTGCGCGTATTAATTCTTCTACGAAGTACAAGATCTTCATACCAGCGAATACGATAGATTTGGAACAGTGGAAGGACCACTGGAGGAGGTGATTAACTTTCTTACTGATTGGAAAGGGACTTGGAAAATTAAGCAGCTTGAACGGGTAAACTTCCCTCTTTCTACGTTAAATGCAACCTCTAAGGCTTGGTATTATTTTATTTGCTCTACTTTTATACCCACTTATCATCATAGTGAAGTTTCAAGAAATAGAGCAGTTCTAAATTTTTGTATTCAGAACCACAGAAGTATAAATGTGGGAAGTATTATTTATAAAAATATATTAGCCATTGCAAAAAGTGAAAGTGGAGGAGGACTAGGACATCCTGGTCTGATTTATGCACTCTACCAGCTATCTGGAGTAGGGGCAGGAGATGATGAGGAATGGCTTGAACCTATGAAACCCATTACCCTATGAATCCCACAAAGGATGGAGATATGGGATTAGGAGCTCTGCACCTTCGACTAGTAGGGATATTCCCTCTACTAGTTACGACCCTCCTACCTATAGTTCTCCTACCCTTTATGATTTGATGAATGAGCTAACTATGCAATAGAAAAGTTTTGAGAATATGGATGAAAGGTTAGAGCAAATAGATCAAAGGATTCGAGGATTAGAGCGGAGGCATGATTATGACCGTGAATATCTCCAGAGGCATTCTGAGTTTGAGATAGCCTACTTTGATGCTGAAAATCGTTATAGGAGAGGATAGCTTAATGTTATATTTCCTGAGAGCCCTTGTTATACTCACTACCAGCCTACTCCACCTGCTGAACAAGGAGATGAGGATATAGTTTGGGATTTTGATGCTGAAAATTAGATTCTGTTATTAGATACTAATGTTATGAGTTCGTTTGTTTTCATCAATTCAGAATTGTTATTTAGTTTATATATTTGGATTATTATGTTGTGTAAGACATTTAAACTTTGTTGTGTAAGTTAAATTTGTGTAGGTTTAAATTGTTATTTTTCAGACTGTAATTGTAACCCTATAACTGGATTATTGAAATGTATGTGGACGTTGTGTTAATTGTACTTAGTACTTCAATTGGTAAAATAATTAAATGTAGTAGGAAATTGTGTTAGTATTTTATACTTATGTCAAAATTTCTTTACCCAGTAAATTCTTTGATGTTATATGTATGTAGAAAGTTATTAACAGTACATGTTAATTAAGTGATAAAAAGAACCTACAGAACTTCAAGAAGAGAAATACCTAAAGCACATAGGTATGATTTAATTTTACAGTGTGTTTTCTTTTCACCCTTTATGATTAGATAGAAAAATTTAAGTTTGTGGGAGGGAAAAACAAAAATTTAATTATTAAATTGTTCTCAATTAAATATTTTCAAAAATTATTATAAAATGATTTTCTGTAATGAATTTAATTCAGTAAACTAGAATTATTTTATTTAACTATTATAGAAGGTTAAAAGAAATGTTTTTTATGATTAAACTAATTTTGTAGATTAAGATATTTGGGATAAGAGGATAAGATTAAAGTTAACTATTTAAAGTAAGGAAAACTATATTTTAAAATGTTAAATTCTTAAGTATTTAGTTGTGAAAGAAAAGATTGAAACTCAATGAAGTGGAAACTATGAAATACATATAAGGTAAAGAAATGTTTTAAGTTTCAAATTTAAGAAGAGGAAAATGAAATTCAAAATTATTAACAGGCTATCCAGATATAGTAATCTTCACTTGAAAAAGAAAAAAGATGGATTGAAAAGCAATCCCTGAAAAGAAAAAAAGAAAAAAAATTAATAAATATAGGGTTGAAATACAATCCAAATGAAAAGAAAAAGTAAGTGAGGAGAAGCTTGAGGAGATGCCTTATCAAAAAATGGCTTCATTTGAATCAACCTAAAAAGTAAACTCAGCTCCATTTCTGAACTTATATATATAGATTAGTATTTTACTAAGCAGCGTGTTCATGAATTTCCTATCATCTGAATTTCTTAAGTAATTTAATATTGTAATACATAGTCATTCTTAAAATAAATAGAAGACTATGAATCTTAAACTTGATGACTAAATAACCTCATATCTATAGAATTAATTTAATTATCTAAAAATCTTTCTATTAAACTTTACAATAATATTCATTTAAATCAAATTAATAGTATTTCTGAATTAAAGCTTTATTACAAATAATCATTACTTTTATGTAGTATCAAGATTCCTTGAGGACAAGTAATAGTTATGTTTGGGAGATTTTGAGCTGAGAAAAATGTATTGAGAAATTCATACCAATATTATATTAAATTTTTATGAAATTGTACTTTAAAGAAATGTATTTTCTATGTTTTATTGCAGGTATGAAGATTTATAGGTCATGGAGCAAAAAGATGGAAAAAGGAACGAATCTGGAATGAAAAGGACTAAAAGAAATAAAAATTGAACTAGCTCACTGATGGTGAGGAATAGGCCTCCGACGACGTGTTTTTCCTGAGAGCATTTGAATATATTATAAAGGAGCCCACCGATGGTGAGGTCGAGCACGCCGACAACGAGCATGAGCAGTTGGCCTATGTTCTAGAAGCCCGCCGACGGCGCCAACGAGCTCGCTGATGGGGAGAAGGTCGGTTCAAGTAAGATACATTGAATCTGTACGCTTTTTGAAGAGGTTATTAAGCAACCATTGTAAATCTTTCTTCCTCTTTAAATAGAGACAATTTTAGGCTTTTTGTGTGTGCTTTTTGTGTCCTTGGTGTGTCATTTTTAAGTGTTTTTAGTGTGCGAGTGTGTTCTAAAGAGTATATTAGTGAGTTTAATTGAGTGTGTTGTACGAGAAAGAAGAGTCAGAGGAACTTCAAATAGTCTGCTTGGGGAGAAAATTTGAGATAAGTTTTGTCTGTTGTTTTATAATTTTAATTTTATATGATATCCAAGTTTTGTGTTATTCTTCCTATGCATTTTGAGTAGTTCTCTCTATCTTTCTCCTTGTTTTTGAGATTTTTGTGAAATGAAAAATTAAATTAGTTGTGCCTAAAATATTAAATAAAAATTGAGATAATCTTTAAGTTGAATCTTAATTTTCTTTCAATTTGGCCAATTGAACTAGCAAAATATGTTGATTTCACAATTAAAGTAAAGATTACATCCAAGATTCAGGGAAAGCAAAAGCCTTGAAAAGAGGGTGCAAATAAATAGGGAAATATTATTTATCGGGCGTAGAATTAGATATTTTAGAGTGACAGACTAAAATCTTCAATTCGGTCCTATTGTTTAGGTGCTCAAGTGTAGATGTTAGCCCTCAAGCGAGGGGAACGTGGGAGCTCCGAAGTGAGAGCCGGTATCCTCCCAGCCTAGCCGCAGATTTAGTAACCAAGCATAGGATTAGTCAATATTCTTTATGCCTGGACCTAAGGGTAAAGAATAGGAATGTTCCTATTTAGCACAATGTAATTCTAACTAATTTGATTATCCTTTCACTTAATTTTCTTAAACTAGGGGAGAGATACTTTTCTAAATTTTAATCTTCCATTCAAAAATTATTAATAGAGTTTAGTGTAAGTGTTCTTTATTTTTTTCGTATACTAGATATTAATTGCATCTGCAAAAAATTAGTTCATAATCTCTAACTTTTTTGTAGGATCGATATGTAGGACTCCATTAGTGCCCTGTATTACTTGAACGATACATATACTTGTGTTGATAAAAGGGGTAACTTTGCTATTATTGAATATTATTTTTACTGGTTAAACATTTATATAGATATACACTTCCGCCCCGCCCCTGTCACTTACCCAACCGGTCTTTAAAACTATTCAAACTTTAAACTAGCCAATGTTCTTTATATCATCTATAGTAATGGTAAAGAATAAAATTTCTCTTATTTGACACAATACATTTTAAATACTTTCACAATAGAATTCATATACTTATTACTTATTCATGATAAGTAAAAAGATATTTTCATCTATACTTCGTTAATCTTACAAAAATCTTGTTATAGTTAGTAAATTATATAATTTATTTCACAATTTAAAAAAATACCAAAAAGAATCACATTTTAAAGTTTTATGTTATCTAAAACTTTTTAAGTTACTGTGTTTTTCTAAAAAGAATTTGTGATCTAAAAACCTTTTTATCTTTTAAATTTCCAAAAAATTTTCCCGTGGGATAGATATTTCGGGGCTTACTCAGAAAGTTTTATATTACTTGATAACGATACATATACTTGTGTAGAATCCCAAAATTTAAATATCATTGTATTATTCTTATTTACATTAGAATCATGTTTTTGGTGCCGTTGTAAAGAAGGAAAATTTTCATTAAAAATATAAGTATAATTTATTTATCATAAGTACAATTATTCCAGTATGTTTCTGGTAGTAATTTGATTCAGGATCATGTTTTTGGTGCCGTTGTTAGGGACAAATAAATTTTTTTTGGATTTGATTTTAAAAGAAAGATTAAAAAATTTTTTTATGGAAACAAAATTTCTATTTTTTGAAAATCTTACTTAAACCTTATCTGTTTATGTGTATTTTATTTTTATTTTACTTTTATTGTTGTGTTATAATAGCTTATGCGAAGTTCAGGTTCTGAAGGACTTGTACCATACGATTTTAAATTAGATTGAACTATTATAAAAATTTTAAAAATAAAAAATACATAAAAAATTAAAAAATTTCAGGAAATGGAAAATCAAATTAATCAAAATGCTGAATTCATCATGAATTAAGACCATTAAGAGATTTTGCAAACCCTACAGTGGATGAACTTCATGGTAGTATCCAAAATCCTAATATAACTGCTAATTATTTTGAACTTAAACCTGTTATTATCCAAATTGTATTTAATAATCAGTTTGAGGGATCACCAACTGAAGATCCAAATTTATATTTTGTCAATTTTCTAGGATTGAGTGTTACATTTAAATATGATGACGTTCCTAATGATGCAATTAGGCTTAGGATTTTTTCCATTTTTACTTAGGGATAAGGCTAAGATATGTCTAAGTTCATTAGCACCTGGATCTATCAGAACTTAGGGTGATTTAGCACAGAAATTCTTTGATAAATATTTTTCACCATAAAAAACTGTGAAGCTTAGAAATGATATTACATCTTTTTGTCAGCTTAAAGGGGAATCTATTTATGAAGCTTGGGAATATTTTAAAGATCTCATAGTAAAGTTTCAACACCATCCTGTGACAGATTGGTTAATTATTCAAACATTTCATTATGGATTAACAGGATCTCTTAGATCTATTATTGATGTCGTCGCTGGTGGTTCATAGATGTCTAAACCATTTCCTGAAGCTTATGCTTTAATTGAAGAAATGACTACTAATAATTTTAAATGGCCTTTTGGAGGGGTACATCCTAAAAAAGTAGCCAATATTCATGATTCTGATGCATTTTCCATGTTAGCAAATCAAGTTATTATAATTTCAAGGATGATAGACCATTTTGGAATGAATTGTTCTCAACCAATTCCAATGATTGAATAGAATTCGTTAAGCTAAATGGTAGATTCTAAAACATTAATTAAGATTTTAAATGTTATAAATAATAAGTATATAACCCATATTCGAACTACTATAATCCATGTTGGAAAATTTATCCTAATTTTATCTGGAATAACAATTCAGGTGGTACTAATCAGCAATGGGGAAGCAACCAAGTAAACCCTTTGGGGAACTAAAAAAACTAAGGTAATAGTAATTATAGACCTACCTATCCTCCATGTTTTAATAATAATCCACAATATAAGGATAAGAAGTTGTCTATAGAAGAAGTGGTGTTAAAAATGAAAAATTAGTTACAAAGTCAAGGAGCTGCTATAAGAAATATTGAGAACCAGTTGGGACAAATTACAAATTCACTAAGTAATATAACGCAAGGAACACTTCCAAGTAATACATAAGTAAATCCAAAAGACCATAATAAATAACAATTAAAGACTGTTCAACTTAGATGTGGAAGAGAGTTGAAAGGTAGACTTCAAAAAGAGACTAAAGTAGAGAAATAAGAAATTGAAAAATCTAAAGAGGACACTCTAGAAGGTTTTGACCAGACTAATTTATCCACTTAAGATTGATTTAGAAAAACTGCCACCACCTCCATTTTCTTAAAGACTTCGTCAACGAAAGTTGGATAAAAAATTTTCAAATTTTCTGGAAATCTTTAAGAAACATACAATTAATATACCTTTTGTTGAAGCTTTAGAACAAATGCCAATCTATGTGAAGTTTATGAAGGATATTCTTAACAGAAAAATGAAATTTAAAGAAAATAAAACAGTTGTGCTTAGTGAAGAGTGTAGTGCTATAATTTAGAAAAATAGTTTCTGAAAATCTTAATGATCCTGGAAGCTTCACAATTCCATGCGCAATTGGAGACAAAATTTTAAAAAAAACTTTATGTGATTTGAGTGCAAGTATTAATCTTATGCCATTATCTATATTTAAAAGACTGGGATTAGGAGAAATATCTCCTATAATTGTAACCTTGCAATTAACAATTGTTTTATAACACATCCTAAGGGAGTTGTAGTAGAAGTTTTGGTGAATATGGATCAATTTATCTTTTCTGTTGATTTCATTGTGTTAGATATAGAGGAAGATAAAGAGATACCTATCATTTTAGGGAAACTTTTCCGAGCAACAGGCAGAACAATGATAGATGTGCAAAAAGGGGAATTAACTATGTGTGTTAATGATCAAATGATTACTTTTAATATTTTTAAATCAATGAAATACCCTACAAAAGGTAAAGATGATTGTTTCAGAATAGATGTAATGAGATATTTTAGTGAATGACATTTCAAAACAACTTATGAAGAAAATTCAGAGTGAAAGAATTGGAACACGAGTAAGGGAAGGAATTAGAACATCTTAATGATTTTATTGAAGTAGATTCAAATTTTATTCAAGAAAGTTTTGAAGTTTTGAACATAACAGAAAAAGACAAATTTTTTTGTCCATCAATTGAGAAACCTCATAAGCTTGAATTAAAGATACTTTCGATATATTTAAAATATGCCTTTTTGGTGACTCCTCAACTTTACTTGTCATAATTTCCTTGAACTTAAATTCAGAAGAATAAGAGTGTTTGCTGAAATTTTTGAAGAAATATAGAAAAGCCGTTAGATGGACAATTACTGATATTAAAGGAATCAGTCCTTTAATTTGTATGCATCAAATCCTGATGGAAGAAAATTGCAAACTCAGGGCTGATTCTCAAAGGAGATTAAGGGTCTGTTTGGCGCAGCTGCAGATTATCCAGATTATCAGGATTAGCAGATTATCCTGATAATCTGCTGATAATCAGATTGTCCGGATAATCTGTCTGTCTGTTTGGTTTGAACGTTTGGAAAATATCTGAATTACAATTGTTTGTAGATAAATGACAATTCTGCCCCAGTTCTGACTAATCTATTAAGTTGTTTGGATGGTATAAATGTAAAACATAAAATTTAAGAGTCATAATGAAAACAGAACACGGCCAAAAATAGTGTAGTAAACTTTAGAAACACAAACATTAGCCATACTTTGACAGACTCAAAAAAATGATCAGAAGAACATGTAATCATTGTTGAAGCCAATGTTGTGCTACCTAATTCATTAAGATTAGAGGAAGAACTTCTAGAAATAGTAAGCAGATCTCCTATTATTTTTTTTTAATTTTGGAAATTAGGATATCGTATGTCTACGTTTGTTCCATACTTTGTGTGACCTTTTTTCTTTCTGCAGCTAAGAGAAAAAGGAGAAAAGAAAAAACATATATTTCTGAAGACCACATGCGAGGGCGGCTGCGAGCCGAGCGAGAAAAATATAACGAAGAATTGCTTCATGAGAAACAGAATCAACAAGATGAAGAAAAACACCTGTATGATGAGATCATTCTCCCCATTTTGCTTATTTCTGAGAACTTAAAGATTTACCATTTATGTGATGAGATTCAATGTCATTGCTCCTTCTCCAGCGAGATTGGCCATTGCTCAACAGCGAGATTCGCCGCCATTGTTCCACAGCGGAATGCTTCCGGCGGAGACGATCATGGAGATACCAACGAGATTGGCCATTGGGGGTGCGGAAATTGATGAAGAGGAAGTGCTGGGATACACCGACGGAGAGGCGGACGAAGAAAAGAAGAGGGGAGCGAAGGAAGAAGCGCCAGGAACTTGATACAGCGGCAAGCATGGGATGGCGCGATAGCGGAAGAGAAGGGCACGACAGGGAAATTTCACCGTAACGCGAGGGACGCGGGGTCGATCCCGCGTCCCCGTCTGTTAAGGATCCGAAAATCGCGATTTGAGATAAGCCACACGAACGTGAAAAAGAGACTGTCGAGCGGAGTTTTTAAAAACGCCACCGCACAAATAAGTTCTCCCAAACTGACCCTAAATCTCATTATGAAAGAAGTTGTTTAGAAAAAAATTTTAAAGTGGTTAGATGCTGGGATCATCTGTCATATTTCAGAATTAGTCCTATTCACTTCGTTCCTAAAAAAGGAGTAATTGTAACTGTTAATGAAAAAATTAAATTAATACAAACAAGATAAGTTACAGGATGGCGAACATGCATTGATTATAGAAAATTAATTTTTTCCAAAAGGAAAGATCAATTTCCATTGGACTTTCTGAATCAAATGTTGGATAGACTAGCTGGGCATAAATACTTTTATTTTCTAAATGGATATACTGGTTATCATGAATTACAAATTCCTCCAGATGATCAAGAGAAAATAACGTTTACTGGTTCTTATGGTACTTTTGCTTTTAGAAGAATGCTCTTTAGTTTATGTATTGCCCCTACTACTAATCAAAGATGTATGATGGCTATTTCCTGTGATTTATTTGAAAAAAGTAATGAAGCTTTTTATGGATAATTTTTTGGTGTTTGGAAATTCAATTGAATCATGTTTAGTGCATTTCTCACGAGTTCTTAAACACTGTGAAGAAATAAATTTAGTCCTTAATTGAAAAAAAATTCCAATTTATGGTAGCAGAAGGAATTGTTTTAGAACATCACATTTCAGAGAATGGTGTGGAAGTAGATTCTGCTAAAATTTAAGTGATTGCTAATTTGCCTCATCTAACAAATGTGAGGGAAATTGGGAGTTTTATAGGACATGTTGGATTCTATAGGAGATATATTAAACACTTTTCAAAAATTGCTAAGCCACTATTTCATTTGCTTGAGAAAGATGTGATTTTCAATTTTGATAAAGATTGCTAAAAAGCTTTTGAACTTTTTTTAAAAAAATTAATTACTGCACCAGTTATTATTTCGCCAGATTAGATAAAACCAATTAAATTAATATGTGATGCAAGTGATTATGCTATTGGATTTGTTTTGGAAAAAAATATGCTAAAATTTTCAAAGTAATTTATTATGCTAGTAAAACTCTTAATGAAGCTCAAATTAATTATACCAAAACTGAGCAAGAGTTAGTAACAATAGTATTTTCTTTTGAAAAGTTTAGATCCTATTTAATTAGAACTAAAATACGTGGTCATACAGATCATTCTGCTATTAAGTATTAAATGAAAAAGAAGGATGCAAAACCAAGACTGATAATGTGGATTCTTCATTTGCAAGAATTTGACTTTGAAATAGTGGATGGAAAGGGAGCTGATAATCAAATTGCTTATCATCTATCCATGCTTAACTTTAAGAAATCACTTTATATTGAAGAAGAAGTTAAAGACCAATTTCCAAATGAAGAATTATTCAATATTAATGAATGTTGTGTTCCATGGTATGCAGACATTAAGAACTTTCTTGTTAGTAACATTTTACCTTATGGTCTGACACACCAACAAAATAGGAAATTTTTATCTAAAACTAAGAATTAATTTTGGGACAGCCCATTTTTGTATAAACAGGGGAAGGATTTAATTATTCAAAGATTTGTTTTGTTAGAATATGCTTCTGAATTATCCAAAAATATTATGATACTGATTTTAGGGGACATTTTTGTGTTGATAAAACAAAATACAAAATCTTGCAGTCTGGATTTTATTGGCCTACTATCTTTAGAGATGTTAATGCTTATACTAAAAATTGTGATCGGTGTCAACGTGTAAGCAATATTTCTAGAAGAAATGAGATGCCCCTCAATTATATTTTGGAAGTTGAAATATTTGACGTTTGGGGATTATATTTCATGAGACCATTTAAACCATCATTTAGAAATTTATATATAATGTTAGCAGTAAACTATGAGTCTAAATGGATAGAAGCAGTTGCTTTGCCTTGATGTGATGCTCAAAGTGCTGCAAAGTTCTTAAAAACAAATATATTTTGCTGATGTGGAATGCCAAGTGTTATCATAACGGATGGGTGAAGTCATTTCAAGATGCATTAATTGAAGAACTATTGAAGAAATATCGTATCTATCATCGCATTTCTACTGCTTATCATCCTCAGATAAGCCGTTTGGTTGAAGTTTCCAATTGATAAATAAAAAAAATTCTGGAAAAATCTATTAATCCAACAAAAATGGATTGATCAGTCAAACTTAACTTTTCTTTGTGTGCTTATAGGACAGCATATAGAACTCCTATAGAATTTTCACCATTAATGTTAATTTATGGGAAAGTTTGTCATTTTTCAGTTAAACTTGAGCATAAAAGTTATTGGGCTATTAAGGAATTTAACTATAATTTGAAGGATGCTGGTAAGAAGAGATTACTGCTATTAAATGAGTTGGAAGAGATAAGGAATGAGTCTTATGAGAATGCTAAGATTTATAAAAATAAGATGAAAATGTTGTTTGATCGAAAGATTCATACTAAAAATTTTGAGCCAAGACAACAAGTTTTGCTTTATAATGCAAGATTAAGGTTATTTTCAGGCAAACTTAAGTAAAGGAGGATGGGGCGATTTTTTGTGATAAAAGTTTATCCTTATGGAGCTGTGGATATTAAGGATCCCAAGACCCTAAAGATTTTTAAATGGAACGATCATTGGTTTAATCCCTATTTATTAGAGGATCAGACTAAATTGAATGATTTTTTGATGTTGGGTCACTAAGAATAAGCATTGGGTACCTCGGTCTGACAACATAAAACCAAGCGCTCTGTGGGAGGCAACTTATAGTTATCGGTGTGCTTTGTTTTGAATGTTGTTGTTGTATTTCTTTTGGAGAATTAAGGTAGTATTTTTGAACTTTTGGTGATAATTTTAGGAATTTGAAAGATGTCTTAGACATGTATGAATTAGTAGTTGGACGTTAAGCTGACATGTGCTAAACTGAGCACTGGTGCCAAAGCGCCCAAAACTGGCTCTTAAGTGTCATAGATATAAAAACATGTCTAAATGATGTTATAGAAGAATTAAATGTGGCAATGTGGTCTTGAACTTTATTTGGTGGTTTTTAGATGTGAGAAGTGAGTATAGGCTCTACCAAAGTCTATAAATAGCATAGAACTGAAGAAAGAACTTGCCCCTTTCAAAAATTTCCATTCTTAAGTCTAAGTGAAGAAGGTTTGAGTTGTAAGGAGTGATAAGATCACAAAGACAACTTCTTGGGAGAATAATTTGAAGAAAAAGGAGGAAGCTATCAAGAAGAAGTTCGTAAGTCATAGTGCGCAAGAGTTATATAACGGATTCCTAGCTGTTAGTATTGAAGGAATAACAGAGAAGATTGTGAAAATTAAGGCTGATGTGGCTTCAATTAAGGCAAAGGTAAACGAAACTAATGCACATTTAGTGCATATTGGTTGGGAACTCAAAATGCAATTCAGTCATTCAAGTTATATTAAAGAAGTGGACAAGGCGATGTATCTAAAATACAATTGTTTTGAAGAGGATTCTATATGAGTTCATCATCATCGTTCGTTTTAACAAACCTATGTGCCAAATGGTTCAAAAGAAACAAATGAAGTTCAAGGATATATTCCACTAAGTGGAGAATGGAACTAAGTTCTTTGTTTAGTTTGTTTGTATAGTTTGTTTATGTTTGTTTGCTTATATGACTATGTGTGTTTATGTTATATTTTTATGTAAGTTTGTCTTGTGTTATGAAGAATTTGGAGAGTATCTCATCAAAAAAAATTTTGAGTGGAGATTACACATGTTAAAAGTTTGTATTTTTTGAATATATGTTAATGAAAGTGTTGTATTTGTGTGAAAATATGTGTTATTGTGAACAAATTTAAGTTGTGAAAAATTGAGAATGTTTTAGATAAAAGAGAGAAAAAAGAATAAATTGTTATTATGACCTATTTAAGAGCATGTGAGGGTGGCTAACATGGGAAAATGTGCATTTAAATTAAAATTTAGAAAATATCAAAATTTGTGCACTGGCTCCTAAGCACTAAAACCCACGCTTAAGCGTGAGCAAACCCAAAAGCCCCGCTCTTAAACATCACAACAGTCGCGATTAAGCGCCTATTCAAAAAAATCAGTTTATGACGGTTTTAAGAGCCAAAATCACCATTTACATCTCATTTTATCATCATATTCCTGAAGCTATTACATTTTTACATCTAGGGCATCCCTATAAATGAAGATTTCTTCATGGATTTGAGCCAAATTTATTAGAATTCATCTTCTTAAGGTTAGAGCTTTTCTTTTATGTAAAAATTTTAATTTAAACCATATATTTGGAGTTCAATATCTATTCATGGTGAAAATTTTATGAAAATTTATGAATTTTACATGAACAAATGAGCTTAAGCTTTTAGAAAATACATCTAGTGAGTTAGGGTTGATATTGAAATTTATTATGAATTTTTTGTACTTTTTAGAATGGAATGAAAAGGAGCAAGGAAAAAGTTGTATTTGATTCAAACAAGTTTGAGATTTTTAAGGCTCCGGATCATTATGCTAATGCACCTCATCGAGGAAGTTGATACTTGTGCGATGTGTTAAGTATTTGGATGGAGAAGGAGAAAATCTAATTTTTTGCCGATAGTGAGATCAATTATGCTGCTTCTCTTTTGATGCGGTGCTTTCTGTGGTTAAGGAGTTCTATGGAAATCTCCCTGAATCAGAAGATGATCATGTGATGGTGAGTGGGAATACAGTAGCATCTACACCTGAGGCAATTAATTGATTTTACAAACTGCCTAAGGATACTTTATGCTTTTATTCTAAATATAATCTTAAGGAGGAGGAGCTAGATGAAATAATTTCTTCATTAACTACTGGAAGATTTCTCTTGAAGACTACCAATGGTATAAGGGTAAACTTCCCTACATCGAAGATGGATGCCACAATGAAAGCATTGCATTATTTTATTTCTGCTCGTCTACTCCCCACAAATCATGTTAGCAAAGTTAATAGAGAGAGGGCTACACTAAATTCTGCATTCAGCAGTACAAGCCGATCAATATTGGTTCTCTCATTTTTCAGGTTATCACTAGTTCTCCCAGAGCTACTACTACTATTGGTTTGGAATTCCCTACCTTAATCTTTTTCTTTTTGTGAGCAAGCTGGTGTTAAATTTGATAGTTGGGAGGCAATTCTTCTAAAACACAATTTGATAGTTTTCATACTTTTTTACTTTAGAAATTTTCTAAACTTTAAATTGGTCTCACTCACTAAAGTTTTTTCTAAATTAGAATACCACATTTGTAGAACAATATTTTACAATATCTTAAAGAAACTCATTCACATAATTTGCTTATGTTGGTTTTGAAAAATTGTGGTGTCACTTGAGGACAAGTAACATTTTAAGTTCGAGAGAATTTGATATACCTAAAATATATAATATTTTCATGCACAATTTTATACATATTTTTGATGATATTGCACTTTAATGGAAGATATTTGTGTATTTTCTTTCTGGTGCACTAAAAAGGACCAAATATGTCAAAAGGAGTGAAAATAAATGAAATTTGGAACAAAAATGAAGCAAGTGTTAAAATGAACTGGGGCGCCTAAGCGCCCAGATCTGGCGCCTAAGTGCAAGCAAATAGAGAAGGTCTCACCTGAGAGCCATAACCATATGTTTAAGTGCCAGGTAGTTACTTTGTAATTTTACTAAATTTTTGGCAAATTTTGAAGAGGTGTATGAGGCATTCTTTTGTACAAACGTGTATAACTGATCAAAGACGCCAAAAGGTTTTCAAATTTCACTTGAAAAGATACATCTTTGGGGTAGGTTCATTGAATATGGACACATTTTAAAGAGGCACCAAGGCACCTTTTGAGAAACTTTTAAAGCAAAGACTTGAAAAAGAGAAGAGAGTCCTGATTAGAGTTCTTATGTGTGTTCTTTTATAGAGAGTTTTTAGAGAGTAGTTTAAATTAGAAGTTGTAGGATTTTTACTTAAGGTTTCTTCACACTTTTCTCATTCCTAATGAAAGAGAAGGTGAGTAGGGATTTCTAAGAAAAAATCTATTATTACAGAACTTCAAAAGTTTGGTGGAGAGGAGCTTGAGTTAAGTTTTTATCTTTATACTTCATTTGGATTTATTTGAGACTTCTTGTGTTTTCTACATGGTTTCTACTTTTAAAACTACTTGTCCATGGATTCTGAGTAGTCTATTTTATCTTTTTTCTTAAAATAAAAATTAATCAAATGTGGAATTAAAGTTGTGGAAGTATTGATCTTTATTGTGGAAGAAGTTATGATTGATTTTATAATTGCACTTCATTTACTTCTTGATTTGACCAATTAACAAGTTAACATTTTTCAGGAGAACATGTAAAATCCTAGTAGGTATTGTCTCAATCAACAATATGTGAAATCACATAAGATTGTATAGATGAGAAAATAATGCATATAATTTTGTGCAATTAAATAGGGAAATATACTTTGATCAGTGTAGAATTAAACTTTAGGGCGACTGACTAAAGCCCCTAATTTAGTTTATTGTTTTAGGTTTTGATGTGAGATGTTAGCCCCTAGTGGAGGGAAATGAGGGAACTCTAGAGTTAGAGCTGGTATCTTCCCTACCTAACCCACCTTCAAAACTATTCAAATTTTAAACTTGACAGTATTCTTTATAGCATCTCTATTAAGGGTAAAGAATAACATTGCTTTTATTTAATAAAACACATTTTGAATACTTCCACAACAAAATTCCTATACTTATTAATTATTCTTGATAAGGAACATATATTTTCATCTATACTTCTTTAATCTTACAAAAATCTCGTTATAGTTACTAAATTGTTTACTTTACTTCACAATTTAAGAAAATACCAAAAGGAATCACATTATAAAGTATTCTGTTATCTGAAATTGTTTAAGTATCTATCTTTTTCTAATCCGAAACTATTTAAGTAAGTATCTTTTTCTAAATAGAGTTTGTGATATAAAAACCTTTTTATCTTTAAAATTTCCAAAATTTTCCCCTGTAGGATCAATTTTTCGGGGCTTAACCAGAAAGTCCTATATTACTTGATAACGATACATACACTCTCATAGAATCCATAAATTTAAATATCACTATTGCATTCTTATTTACATCAGAAACTAGTTTTTTAAAAATAAAAGTATAATTATACCACTATTTCTATGGTAGTAAATAAATTTGGGATGACCAAACAGACGCTTTAGCTAAGCTTGCTAAAAAATTAGCTTATCCACCATAAGATTTTATAACCATTTTAGTGCAAGGACCTCAAGTTTTGTCACAGATCAACCATGAAAATTTACATATTCTTAGCAAATAAGAATTAGCAGCTACAGTGATAGATGATATTAAAGACTCGAGTCATCCACTAACGGAATACTTATAAAGAGGAAAACTGTCAGAAGACAAATCAGTAGTGCATCAGATTCAGATGAGGACAATGTCATATGCCCTAATCGACAATGTCTTGTATAGAAGATCTTTCTATCAGATGTGGTTGAGATGTCTGAGCAAAGCAAAAGCACAGAATGTTATCAAGGAAGTGCTTGCCGGATTGTGTGGAGCTCACTAGTCAGAGCCAAAGCTGAAAATAAAAATAAAGAGACTTTGATATTAGTAGCCAGCAATGATCACAGACTGCATGGATGTAGCTAAGAAATGTCACCAGAGCCAAGTGCATGGAGTGGTCTTGCACCAACCTCTGAATGTTCTACACCCTCGATCGTGTCTTGGCCATTCGTGTGTTGGGGCACAAACATAGTGGGTCTGATAGACCCTTTATCTTCAAAAGTAAATTGGTTCATACTTGTAGCTACAAACTATTTCTCCAAATTGGCAGAGGCAGTTATGTTACGAGAAGTTACAATACAGCAGGTCCTACAACTTTTCAAAAATCAGATTGTCTACCACTTCGATGTACCACATAAAATTATTTCATATAATAGGCCCACCTTAGAGAACACTAAAATCAATAACTTCATCAGACGACATGGGATTGATATGTGGTACTTTACCATATACTAGCCCAGAGAAAATGGCTTGGCGGAAGTCTTCAACAAGAGACTTGTGTAAAATTTGAAGAAAACACTTGATGAAAAAAAGAGGATGGCACGAGAAGTTACTAGAAGAGTTATGGGCATAAAAGAAGAGAGTCATAAGGCCGATGCAGTATATACCTTACTCGCTAGTGTATGGATTTGAGACAATGCTTCAGTTAGAGGTTCAGCTACTGTCACTCAGAGTCTTCATCTCCGATCAAATAGCAACAAAAGAGAACGTCAAACTCTGACTTGCAGAATTTAAGAGTCTCGAATGGAGAAGATTGCTCGTGAAGCAGAACTTAGAGCACTATCATGAAAATATGATTTAAGCCCAAGACAAATTGGTCAACCCAAGCTAGTTCAAAGTCTGTGACCTTGTCCTTATTCTCAGATGGCCTATTCATTTGCACAGCAAGAAGGTGGAAAATTTGATCCAACCTGGGAGGGAACATTCATGGTGGGGAAAGTTTACTCCAGTGGAGCATACCAACTAGTGGATTCTCAAGGAGAAAGACTCATGTTGCTGATAGATGGGCGATCTAAAGAAGTACTACACAACATGACAAATATCAAGAAGGATGTTGGTTCTGATATAGCCGTGTAGTCAGTATCTGTGATTGGGTCCCGAATTAACAAAAAATTTATAATCACAATCAAGTGGAATAAAATAAATCTTCATGAAAAAAATGCTCTTACAATTAAAGTTTTTTTAATTTCAAATCTTATAAAGTTATATTAAATGAGATAATGGTGTCTAATAAAAGCTAAAATCTGTTTAAGCTGAATAAATTTGTTATTGTTCTTGTTTGTGCAAAGTATCGCCTTACTGATGTTTCCCCTATTTTATGCAGGAAAATGTCAGGAAGAAAGTTGATATTTACCTTTAAAGATGGCTTAAATCTAGTGCTAAACGAAGAGAAGGCACTTGAAGGAGGTGTAATAAATTTTGACCTGGATTTTGTCCAAGTCAATGTTGATTATCAAGGACCCATAATAAACTTAGTCAGCCACAGGAAAGCCGAAGGCCTGCAATCTTTGGTCAGAATCACTCGCCAAGAGGATGGAGAAATGTTGAGATAAGGAGCCAATGGAGGTTTTAGAGACTCACACTTCCGTACAGCAAGAAGCAAATGAGTCTCGTTGATGATCACTGACCACAAGAAAATATATTGAGAAATTCATACCAATTTTATATGAAATTACTCTTTAAAGAAAGGTATTTTCTATGTTTTATTGCAGGAAGGAAGTTTTATAGGTGCTGAAAGCAAAAAGAGCAAAAAGGAGCGAATCTGGAGCAAAAAGGACTAAAAATAATGAAAAATGAACTATCCCGCCAACAGCGAGATTTAAGCTCCCGACGACAAAATTTTCCTGAAAGTTTTTAATGTATTATAATAGAGCCCGCCGACAGTGAGATCGAGCCCGCCGACAGTGAGCCTTAATGGTTAGCCTTGCTTCTAGAAGCCCACCGACGGCGAGATCGAGCCCGCCGACGGTGAGACAGTTGATTCAAGCCAAATATGATGAGTTTGGACGCGTTTTGAAGAGGTGCTCAAGAAACCTTTGGAAATTTGACTCCTTTTATAAATATAGACAATTTTATGTATTTGGGTGAGTCAGTTAGTGTTAAATTAGTGTTTCCTTTTGTAGTAAGAGTTAGTGTTTAGTGTCTTGGTGAGTTCTAAGAGTGTTGTACAAGAAGGAAGAGTCAAAGGAACTTAAGGAATCTGCTGGAGGAGAAGAATTGAGATAATTATATTTGTTTATTATTTTATAACTTTAAATGAAATCCAAAATTTGTGTTTTTATTCCCATGCGTTCTGAGTAGTTTTCTTTTTCTTTCTCCTTGTTGTTGAGATTTTGTGAAATTAAGAATTAAAATGAGTTGTGCCTAATAGTTTTAAATAGAGATTGTGATAATCTTTTACATAAATCATAATTTACTTTCAATTTGTCCAATTGAATTATTAACATATGTTGAATTATCAACTATAGTAAAGATTACATCCATGATTTAGGGAATTCAAAAGCCTTCGAAGGAGTGTGCAAATAAATAGGGAAATATTAATTATTGGGCGAAGAATTGTATATTTTAGTGTGACAGACTAGAATCATCAATTTAGTCCTATTGTTTGGGAGCTGAAGTGTAGATGTTAGCCCTCAGGCGAGGGGAACGTGGGAGCTCTGAAGTGGCAGCCAGTATCCTCCCAGCCTAGCCATAGATTCAGTAACCAAACATATGATTATTCAATGTTTTTTTGCACCTGCACCAAAGGGTAAAGAATATGAATGCTCCTATTTGGCATAATATAATTCTAAACTCATTTAATTATTTATTTACCGAATCCTCTTAACAAGGAGAAAGATACTTTTCAAAATTGACTTATATAATCTGTCTCTTAAGTTTTAGTTTTAAGTTTAAGCGTTCTTCAATTTTCGTATATTATACTAAAATAGATTAGTAATATGCTTTTACTAAAAATTAGGCTTTAAATCTCTAACTTCCTTATGGGATCAATATCTAGGACTCCAATAGAGCCTTTTATTACTTGAGCGATACATATACTTGCGTTGATTAAAGGGGAGGGAGTACAATTGCTATTTTACTTTGAAAAACATTTACTACTTTATTAAGCTTAACAATTATATACATCCTTCTAATTATTAACCTACTCTCCCCTTAGGCTAAATTATTTTATTTGCAACTGGAGGTCAATCACCACACTGGAGGGAGAGCTAGTTTCTATCGCCATAGAGAGAGCTCCAGATGCACCGTTGGCACGCACAAAGAGAAGAAATTCCAACCGTCACAAGCGCTATCAGTTGGATAGGATGGAATGAAGACAAGCTAGAGAAACAGCTGCAGAGCTTCCTCCGATTCCAAAGGAGTTTTAAGATCCAGAAATGATAGATGCCAGTCTGCATCCTACAGAGAATAAGCTAAAGCTTACTGATGTGTCTGTGCTAACATGGGATCTGATCGACAAGATCTTCATTTGGTGTCCAACATGTAGCTCAGGATTACCCAGACAGCTGTCAGCCATGGGATCATTCTCAGAATGTCCAAACTGTAATGTCCTACATCTAGAGAAGTATGGGACTTTCAAGGCATATGCAGTAGCCCTGATGCTATTAAGGAGCATAAAGTAGCTGGAGGTAAAGCCTTACATACTAGAATATGTTTAGTCACGACAATAGAAAGGAATTTCATATTACACAATGACAAAAATACGCCGTGTCAAGAAGAAGGAATTTGAACATTACGAAGAAATTCAACGAAGATTCGTCAATATCATGGAAGGCCTCAAGCTATACACTGGTGTATTCTCGAGAAGCGATGAATGTAAAACTTTGATATTGTTTTCACCATCTTAGACTTGGGCAGAGCTGGCCGCTTAAGAGAGATGACGTCTTCAGAGCCGACAAAGTGGGAAAGAGGAAAAGGCAGAATCACGATCAACTGTGGTCGCTGTTATAATCGATAAAGAAATCTCCTAAGGATCTTACTAAATGGTGAAGTGGATCTAATACCATCCGAAATAAAGAAAAATGTTCAAAAGAATAGTGGGGTGGCACATACTGCTATGGCCTGCATTTTGAATTGTTGCATAATCTATATATATGAAGAGGGAGAGTACATCCGTCCTCACATTTATCACCATGACTTTTCTAGACCTTTCTGGATGGTCTCATTCATGAGTGAGAGTAATATTTTGTTCAGAAGAGAAATTTAAATTGTTAGGAATGGAGAATTCAGAGGTTTCGTCAAGATCCCACTGCCAGTGGATCAATTTTGATATTGAAAGGAAATGGAGCAGACTTGCACGTCGCAGAGTTTCAGTTAACTTTTGCAGATTGAATGAAGATAAGACACCATATGGATATGAGCTAGACCCATACTTGGAGGGTCTTCAGCTGTTGGAGCTGTGGCATAGTTGTACCTCTAAGCATACGTGAGGGGACTTTTTGTCTCGGAGCACAGCTTAAGAGGTTAGCTCGTTCACAGGGTGACATCAGAGGATAGAAGTTTGTTATTTTTGTATCGGTGGACAACATATGGATGATATTTCAGTTTTTGTTTGGATGTACTACAGACATTTTAGATGTCTAGCATCACATGATCTTAGTTGCACTACATTTTTCAAATCAAGATCAACAAAGAGCTAGTTTCTTTTGTTGCAGTTTGTACTTCTAATTGCGTTATGGATGAAATGTTGCAAGACCATATACCGGTCCCAAATCATAAAGAATAACGAACGATACAAAAGATAAATTGGAAAATAAATAAGAAGTTGAAAGATAAATAAAAAATTGAAAACAAAAAAGAGAAAAGAAAGGAAAAGAAACAAGAAGAAAAAAATTTGAAATTGAAAATTCATTTAATGAATGAATGGTGAAGTAATAAAAAAAAGAAAAGAAAAACAAATTCTCTTGCAATTCTTGTGTTCCTCGCTCGTTCATCAATCTTTCCACAAATGCAAGCTTTCTACAATCATCGATGAAATTCTCTGATGTCATGATATTTTATCACAAATTTTTAACAAATTCTCAAATTCCCCACCAATTCTCCACAAATTGTCAAATTCTCCACGGTTCTCCACAATCTCTATAAGTTTCCACAAATGCTCCAATGAATTTCCATAATACTTCAGCAAATACTCTACAATTTCACAATGCTCTTCAAATCCCTAAAGTTTCGCTTCCTATTTGAGAGAATTTGCTCCATCTATGAAATTCTAGGGTTGGTTCAAAGTCGTCCAATTCCTTCAAGTTCCCTAAATTTTTTTTTCTATCCGAGAAATTTTCCACCATCCATGAAATTCCAGGGTCGGTGCAAGGTTTTCTGATTCTTTCAAATTACTTAAATCTCTGCTTCTTATAAGATAAATTTTCTGCCATCCATGAAATTCCAGGGCCAGTGCAAGGTTGTCTGAGTCCTTCAAATTCCCTAAATTTACACTTCCTATCAAAGAAATTTTCTATCATCCATGAAATTCCTTGGTTGCTGCATGGTCGTCGGATTCCTTCAAATTCCCTAAAGTTTCGCTTCCTATCTGAGAAATTTTTCGCCATCCATGAAATTCTAGGGTCGATTCATGGTCGTTCGATTCTTTCAAATTTCCTAAATTTCCACTTTCTATTCGAGAAATTTTCCACTATCTATGAAAGGGTCGGTGCAAGATCGTCTGACTCCCTCAAATTCCCTAAATTTTTGTTTCCTATCTGAAAATTTTTCACCATCCATGAAATTTCAGGGTCGGTGCATGATTGTCTGATTCCTTCAATTTCCTTAAATTTCCGCTTCCTATTCCAGAAATTTTCCACCATCAATTTAAACTGATTAAACTCATAGATTCCCGCAAAATTAAATTATCAAAAATCAAATTCAAAATTTCACAAATTAAAATTCAAAATTCCATAAATTCTAAAAGTTCCCACAAAATTCAAATTAAATTTTAAAATGTAAATCTGAAATCAAATTCTAATTTAAACTTTAAATCAAATCGATTTGGATCGGTTCTCCTTCATAATGTGGAGGCTTGAAAATCATAGATCCATTTTCAAGGTATCTTATCTGCCTTCCCTAGGTAGAGTTCCCAGGATTTGAAGATTCCTACCAGATAATAGTTGGCGGACACTTTCTCATTGAACTCTATGTCATATCTTGAGTGATGACTCAGATAGTTGTGTTGGTTTTTTGAATCTCGTCGGTCAATGACAATACGTGTGTTGTGCTTGTTCGGCACACCACACATACTGGCGGATTACTTGTTGACCACACTTTTTTTTAGGTCTAGTCTTTCTTTAGGCAACCTAGGATCTAGCCATAGGACTTTCCTAGTGACTATCTTAGAAGGCTAGTGATGGAACCCTCCCTCATTCAAAATTCAAAATGCTTATTTGCTTCACTTGGAGTTTCATATGCTTAAGTCTAACCTCTAAACACTTACCAAGCATAAGGAAACTCAAGGGGAGTTCCTTATAGGCTGGTCAAGCCTTAAGTTAAACCCTAGATGTCCTGGTCTTGGGCTTGCACACACACTCACACCAACTCTACATGTACAATCACTATCTCAAACCCTAAACCAAACTTGACTACAATTGAACCCCTACACTTTGGAAACTCATTTGGGTGGTTCCCTAAGCTTTTAGCCCTAAGCTAGGGTTTAGCTAGAACCATCAAATGGAGGATCCAAAAGGGGAATTCCTTTAGTCCATGGCCCAAGAAGGTTGGCATCCTTCAATTAACCTCAATCTTACTAAAAATCCCAACTTAGACCCTCTGACTCCTGAACTTCCACAAATTACCAAATTACCCTTAAACCTTAATTTTAATAAAAAAATCCTAAAATTACCCAAAATAACCAAATTTCTCCAAAAATCATTTCAAAATATTCCTCAGCATCAAAATTGATCAAAGAACTCCAAATTGACAAAACTTTCCAAAATAATCTCAAAATAACCAAAATTACCAAAATGCCCTCAAAATCAATAAATAAAAAAAATCCATAAAATTTCCTAAGATCCTCTCAAATGTTCCTAAAACCATTTAAACCACTCCCAAGAGCCTAATTTGACAATTTTGAATTAAATTAATTAAAAATCCAAAATTGTCCTTAAGGCCCAAAATGCTCAAATCACCTCCAATGTCAATCCAATTGACCCCAATCTTCACCAATTTCAATCATAAACTCAAATCACGATGTCTAAACTCAATCTACACCAAATCTAAGCCAAATTTGACCCAATTCCAAACCTAATTTCAACCCAATCCAAAAGCCCAAATTTTGGCCATGTGATTCAATTCCCCAAAATGAACCTCCTAGCCAAATCAATTCCCCTAAATTAACATCCAAAACCCTTCATGACATTCCCCTAAACCAAATTGAGCCACAATTGACCCTAATTTGAACACAAGCCTCACCCAAATCTTACCCAAGTCAAAATCCACAAATTTCCCCCAAATGTGTCATATGCCTAAATGTCACTAAATTGAATGCCCTAACCCCAAAATTTCCACCCAATTCCTTTTCGAAATACTTCATTACAGTCACCCACATCAAATTGAGCCATATATTGAACCCTAGAAAAACTCTAGCCTAACCTAAACCCAAGTCTAACCCAATTTTCCCAAAATTGAACCAATGTCTAAATTCCACCAAATTGACCCTCCAAATCAATTCAAAATCACTCCAATCCTCTTCTAAAATATTTGTAAAAATCCTACACACCAATTTGAACTATAAATTAGACCCATTCCAAGCTCAATCCTAACCTAGCCCAACCTGAACCCAAGTTTCCAAATCTGAACTAAGACTCAAATGTAACCCAAGGATAGCCAAATTAACCATGTCAAGTCTCCCATAACCATCAAGTGGACATAGGAACCAACCTAGATCCACATAGCCCAACCTACTTGGGCCATGGACCAAGGGTCCCCTAATTTTGGGGTTCACCTCCCATTGTTTCGCTAAATCAAAGAAAGATCCTTTCCCTTAGCCATTAAGCTTTAATTCTAATCACCATTAACTCCTCTGAGCCCCCTGAGAGAACTAACCACTAGCTCCAACATGGCCAATCGACCTAGTTGCCAGAAAAGCCAAAATCGAATAGTCTTCTCCTCCATTTAAACCCAAATTAAAACCATCCTCTATGGAAAGCACCCATTGGATTGGTGTGCCAAATTTCCCTCACCCACAGCTTACAGAGATCAGCCAATGGTAGTCTGAGCTCCACCCCTCGGCTATGGATATAAATTGAGATCCTCTAGACTAAGATGGGACAATGCACTGAACCTAGGTGAAGCCATGCCAAAATTTTTCCAGAGCTTCTCTGAACCCGTCTAAGTGCAATCCCTCTGCTTGCAACCACCCACAGCCACCACCTGAGTTGAATTTATTCTCTAAAATTTTCCCTAAAACCAGGACACACTCTATCACTCAACCATAGTGCACTAACTTTAAATTAATTTTCTCTCACCATCGCACGACCAAACAAAGAAGATCCCCCATAGAAGCCCCATCAAAGATCCTCTCCAATCCAGAATTCCCTTAGAATTGAAATCTCCCTCTGATCGAGTTTTAGTGCAGACCCAATAAGAGTTGAAATTTGTGCTTGTAGGAGCTTTGTGAGGTCACAATGAATGTGTAAAACCAATATGATTGAGGCATCATGACCCACTTTTAATATGTTTGGAAATTAAGTTTATAGTAACAGTACCAAAAACTTTATCCCGCTTTACTATATATATATATAATTTTATGATGGAATGTATAATGTGGATTCTACGCAAGTATACGTATCGTATCAAGTAATATAGGGCTCTAGTGGAGTCTTGGTTATCGATCCCACAGGGAAGTTTTTAACAGATTTGTATCAGCTAAATTTAAAGGAATTACTTACTAATAAAGTAAACAGAAATTTAATGTAACTAAAGCAAACTAAAGTAAACTAATGCTTGAAATAAAGTTGATTTAAATAATTCAAAAAAAGTATCCTTCTCCTTGTTTTTTAGAAAATTAAGTGAATGACGAATTTAAATAGAATCTTTGAATTGTATTGTGACAAATAGGAGCATTCCTATTCTTTACCCTTTGGTCCAGGTGCAAAGAACATTGACTAATCCTATGTTTGATTACTCGAATCGCGGCTAGGTCGGGAGGATACTCGTCGCCACTTCAGAGCTCCCACGTTCCCCTCACCTGAGGGCTAACATCTACACTTCAGCTCTCAAACAATAGGACCAAATTGAATATTTTAGTCTGTCACACTAAAATGTCAAATTCTACGTCCGATAATTAATATTTCCCTATTTATTTGCACCCTCCTTCCAAGGTTTTAGACTTCCCTGAATATTGGATGTAATTTTTACTATAGTTGATAATTCAACATATTTTAACATCTCAATTGGCCAGATTAAAAGTAAATTAAGTTTTAAGTAAAAATTATCACAATTTATTTTAATATATTAGGTACTTCTATTTAATTTCATCAATTCGCATAATTTTCATAAACAATAAGAAAGACTAAGAAAACTACTCAGAATGCATGGGAATAAAACAAAGTATGGATTTCATTTAAAGTTAACAACAACAATAGACAAAGATACTTATCTTAATTTCCTCTCCAAGCAAACTCCTTGAAGTTCCTTTGACTTTTCCTTCTAGTACACCACACTTCAAATCTCACTAAAGATTCGCTAAGACTCTCTAAATAGACACACTTAGGACTCTAAAGACACACATAAATGACACAAAAAAGACACACACTAGACACACACCAGACACACACCAGACTAAAATTCATCCTCTATTTATAGAGGTTGGCAAAGGTCCAAGGGATGCTTAAACACCTCTTCAAAAAGCGTCCAGGTTCAATGTATTTGCATTTTGAACTGTCTTGCCGTTGGCGGGAAACGATCTCGCCGTCAGTGGGGCTTCTAGAAGGTCTTCAAACCACGCGATCTCGCTGTTGGTGGGCTCAGGCTCGCTGTCGGCGAGGTAGTTATAATTCCTTCAGAAATTCTCCTCATGATCTCGCTGTCGGCGGCCTCGATCTCGTCGTCGGCGACTTAGTTCAATTTGCATGAATTTCTTCCTTTTTGATCCAAATTCGCTCCATTTCATATTTTTTTCTTCCATCACTTATAAATTTTCATTCCTGCAGTAAAATAAAAAAAATACCTTTCTTTAAAGTGCAATTTCATCAAAAATAGATAAGAATTTCTTAATGTATTTTTTTGTGATCAAAATCCCCCAAACTTAATTATTAGTTGTCCTTAAGTAATTTTAATACTAAATAAAAATAATGATTTCTGCAATAGAATTTTTCAATTGAGATAATATGAATTAAATTTAAATATCATTATAGTAAAGTTGAATAGAAATATTTCTAAGTAATTAAATTAACTTTATAGATATAAGATTATTTAGTTATCATGTCTAAGATTTTTAGTTTTCTATTTATTTCAGGAATGACTATATTTAAAAAGAGTAAATTACTTAAGATATTTAGATGATAGGAAATTCAAGAAAACACTATTTAGTAAAATACTAATTCATAAATATATGTTTAGAAATATAACTAAGTTTTACCCTTTAGGTTGATTCCATTGGAGCCAATTTTTGATAAGGCATCTCCTCAAGCTTCTCCTCACTTATGTTTTTCTTTTCTTTTCTTTTCTTTTTGGATTGATTTTCAATATTTCTTTTTTTTTTCTTTTTCAAGTGAGGATTACTGTATCTGGATAGCCTGTTAATAATTTTGAACTTCAATTTCTCTTCCTAAAATTGAAACTTAAAATATTTCCTTGCTTTATATATATTTCATAGCCTTTACTTCATTGAGTTTCAATCTTTTCTTTTTCACTTAAATACTTAACAATTTTCAATTTTTAGAATATAGTTTTCCTTACTTTAAATAGTTTACTATATTCTTATTCCTTTAAACCAAATATCTTATTCCATTTAATTAATTGAATTACTAGAAACATTTATTTAACTTTCTATAATAATTAAATAAAGTAATTCATGTTTATTGAATTGAAAAACTACTATAGAAAATCCTTTGATAATAACTTTTGAAAATAGAAATTGAGAACAATTTAATAATTAAATTTGTATTTTTACCTTCCCCCAAAATTAAATTTTTCTATCTATTCTAAATAGTGAAAAGGGAAAGTATATAGTAAAATTCATCATACCTTTGAGCTTTAGGTATTTCTTTTCTTTGACATTTTTGCAGGCTTTTTCATTACTTAAAGAACATGTACTGTTAGTATTCTTCCATATATAGTATTTAAAAGAAAGTGCAGGGATGAAATTTTAAAATAAGTATCAAGCATAACAAACGAAAACTTAATCTATTACTACACATACAATCAACTAATCTACTTTAAAAAATATAAAAATAATCTAAACAATGTTAACATTCATAACTTATAAAAACTTAAACTAACATCCTATATATACAAAAAAAATTGCAAACTAATTTAAAACACATAAGAAGTCTAATATCATAGCATAAGAAAATATACCAACATCCACAGTCTATAGAAAGTACAGAATAATTACATCCAAAATAATAAAGTTTCCAAAATAACAACAAATCTAAACAAACTAAACAAACTAAACAAAGGCTCTAATCTTCTGCATCAAAATCCCAAGCTATGTCATCTCCCTAATTTCCAGGCTGAGAAGGCTGAGCAGGCTGGTACTGTGAATAGTGGGGGCACTCAAGAAAGACAACATCTAAATCACCACTCTTATATCGACGTTCAGCCTCATAGTATGCAATTTCGTATTCTGAATGTCGCTGGAGATATTCACTATCATAATCGTGTCTTCTTTCTAAGCCTCCGATCCTTTGGTCTATATGCTCAAATCTTCTTTCCATATTTTCTCCAAATAGCTCAAAACTCTTTCTACTCAGGGTTAATTCATTCATCAGATCTTGAAGGGTAGGAGTGGTGTACTGAGGGGGTGGATCATAACTAGTAGAGGGTATATCTCTACTTGAAGAAGATACATAATCCCTTGTCCCAGATCTCCATCCTTCGTGGGATTCATATTTCTTTATAATAGCCTGAGTAAGGGGTTTCATAGGTTCAACCCATTCCTCATCATCGCTTGCCTCTACCCCAGATAATTGGCAGAGTGCATAGATAAGACGAGGATGTCCTAGTCCTCCTCCACTTTCATTTCATGAGGTGGCTAATATATTCTTATAAATTACATTTCCCACATTAATACTCTTTTGGTTTTGAATGCAGAAATTTAGAACTCCTCTATCTCTTGTTACCTCACTATGGTGGTAGGTAGGTAATAAAGTAGAACAAATAAAATAATGTCAGGCTTTAGATGTTGCATTTAGCATAGAAAGAGGGAAGTTTACCCGTTCTCGCTGCTTTATCTTCCTGACTCCTTTTCCATCAGTGAAAAAGTTGATCACCTCTTCCAGTGGTCCTTCCATAGTTCCAAAAGTTTCATACTCACTGGTGTATGTGTCTCGTACTTCATAATAAGCGTTTATTCTAATAGCGTTGAATTCTATAAAAAATCCTCTAACCTTAACCTGTGCATCTTCAGCCTGTGTTAAGTTTGTATAAAATTCCTTTACCGCTTCCACAGCGGCTCTGTTGGTCACGAAACAGAAATTTTCCCATCCTCGCTCCCTAATGATTCGCTCAACTTCTCCTCCTGGATTCTTGAAAACTCGATCTTGAATGCATTTTCTTGATTGGATATTTTAAAAATATCGAGTTTGTGCTCTTCCATTTATGAATCGTGTTTCGTCATAATCTATCCATCGCTTTTGTCGTGGAGCCATTTCTCGATCTGTGAAATTTGTAAAAAATTTTATCTAAACTCCAAAATATTACTAAGAAGGCTTCCTACAACATCTAAAATCCATTTAAATCAATTTTCATGAAATTCTTCCAAGTATTTCCTCCACATTTCGGATTTTTTCAAAATTCCCCAATGTAGAAGAAATCCATGGTGAAAATCAAAAATTTTTGCATAGGAGTGAAGCTCTTACAAAGGGAAGATGAAATCCTGTGTCAAAAAGTGTTGAAATTGCCTCAAATCCGACATCTCTCAAGCCCTAGGTCGGTTTTTTCAAAGTTTTTAGGAAGGGGATGATGAATAGTGTCGGTTGACCGGTAAAATATAGGTCTTTTCACAACCTCACTGTCGGCGAGAATTTTCTCGCCTTCAGCGAGCTAATTAAATTGATAAGGAAAAAATTTTAGGAAAAATCCATAGTCGGCGAGCTCGGTCTCGCTGTCAGCGGGTTTTCTCGCTGTC
Organism: Papilionanthe hookeriana x Papilionanthe teres; assembly: GCA_022702705.1. Taxonomy (NCBI): domain Eukaryota; kingdom Viridiplantae; phylum Streptophyta; class Magnoliopsida; order Asparagales; family Orchidaceae; genus Papilionanthe; species Papilionanthe hookeriana x Papilionanthe teres. The sequence goes on along the minus strand of CM040429.1, from coordinate 37,674,783 downwards.
AACGAGATCCCAAAATTTTTGAATTTTTGAAATTCGTCAATCATTTTCAACCTCGATTTGCCTTTAATCAATTTTTCGATCACTTAATTTAATAATAATATGAAGATTAGATACTTATATTCACAAAAAAGTTCACACAGCACAAACAATATAACTTTATATATGAAATCCATGAAACTTACAATTTCACACTAACAACTTAACAGCATACTTAACTTAAATGTTCAAATCCATAATACTCAGCATCACAATCCACACCACAACACTCTAAATGCTAAGACATAACAATTACATAAAATCTCATCAATTCTGAGATGATCAAATCAAAGTTCGACTCATAATAAAACCTAAATCCAAATCAACACATATATACACAAATATATGACATAATATAGAAATCTTTCCTACTCCTCAGTGTCTGAACTATCATCTTCTCTGATATTCCCAATGCGACGCAGGTGCACAAGTAAATTGTAGAAAGGCCTGAAAGGGAATTCTGCAGTAGATTCTTCATTAATCCATCCTTTCTGTCTTAGTAAATGAGTAAAACTATCCTCTAGATGTCCAGTATGATCAAAGTGCTCCTTCATCCTCCAGTCAATATGATCAAACATATCAGAGATATTATCGATGGAATTCATCACATTTTGCAATTCTTTCTCCAATCCTTTAATCTTCTTCAAAATGAAATTAGTTTTATCAGTAAGGGGCCTTACTAAAGGATTGTTCTGTGATGCTCTGTCAGAAATAATGGTAATCTCATCATTGTTATCCAAAGTTGGAAACATATCCGTAGGATCGAGTGGTTTCCATGGTAAAAGTAATTTTTCCCAAGCCTCATAAGAAACTTGGTACTGACTGCATAAAGAAAAATATAGTCGATGGGTGTCCAAGCAAATGCACTGACCCATGCACAATCAATCCCAATGCAGACTTTACTTTTATTGATCCAACATCGATAGGTAGTCCAATTTGAATACAGTAGTTTAATATAGCGCATTCCTTTGAAACCTTATTTACCCTCATAGTAGGTAATAGTTTTGATGATAATCCCAATGCTTCGAGACAGGGTTAAGAAGTGATGCAGAAAAACTGACATACCCGTCTTCGCATAACTCCCAATCATCAGGTTCGTCGGTCAGGTATCTATAGATCTCGTTCATATTGTATCTTGAAGGCACAAAGTTGGAATAATGACAAATAGAGGTATTCTCCATAGAAAATAATTCATTTACCCTTGAAGGAGTAAATGTTACCCATCTTCCTCTGACGTAGACATTTCCATTGTTGATTGCATGTAAATTAGAGTAAAACACTTTAACTACTGTAATAACTACAGCGGATGTTGTATAACGAAATACCTCCCAATGCCGCTGTCAAATCATTTCTTCGATTTTTGTGGTCGAATTCTCTACTCCTCTGTTGACAAATCCTCTTTCTTTAATAAGTCTTTTCTTCATCAAGCCTTTGTTGAAGAGACGCTGCGCCTCCGAACTGACGAATTTTCTTCGGTTGAAAACTTCAGTTTTTATGATTTCTAAGAGTTTGGTGGCCATTTCGGATTGAAAGGATTGGTCTCGAGTCGTTTCTAAGGAAGAAAACAGGGTAAAATTGGATTTGGGATAATTTCCTACGAAGAAATGGCTTAGATCCGTCCAAAACCGCACGAAATTCTTAAGAAACCAAAATTTCAACTGCCTCGCCGTCCGCGGGAAGTTTCTCGCCATCGGCGAGCTAGTTATAAAACTGACTTAAGTCATGGCTCAAGATCTCGCTGTCAGCGGGCTCGGGCTCGCTGTCGGCGAGATTCGTAAAAATCGCCCAATTTTGCTCTAGTTCGAATATTTTTTGATCTCATCATATAGGGTCGAATTTGTGATGATTCTAATTAAAAATTTGAGTAGTAAGATTAGTTTTAATAATATAGACTCACTAATTTGTAGATAATTTAAAATAAAAGACTACTATGGGTTGCCTCCCATAAAGCGCTTGGTTTAACGTCGTCAGCCCGACCTAATTTCAATTAGTAATCAGGTTGACTAAGCATTAAAACATCTTTAAAATTTGGTCTTCTACCTTCGAAATATGGTTTTAATCTATGTCCGTTTACCTTAAATCTATATCCTGTTTTTGGATCTTCAATTTCTATAGTTCCATATGAAAATATCTAAGTTATGGTGAAAGGTCCTAACCATCGAGATTTTAATTTCCCAGGAAATAATTTCAATCTAGTATTATATAGCAAAACTTCTTGTCCTGGCTCAAAATTTCTCTGATCAATCTTCCGATCATGTCATAATTTCATTCTTTCTTTATAAATTCTATCATTATTATATGATTCATTTCTTAATTCTTCCAATTCATTTAATTACAACAATCTCTTCTCACCAGCTTCTTTCATATTATAATTAAATTCTTTAATCGCCCAATATGCTTTATGTTCTAATTCAACTAGTAAGTGGCAAGTTTTTCCATATATAAGCCTATAAGGAGTCATTCCAATCGGAGTTTTATAAGCAGTCTTGTATGCCCATAATGCAGTGTCTAGTCTTATAGACCAGTCTAATCTATTAGGGTTTACAAATTTTTCTAATATACGCTTAATCTCTCGATTAGAAACTTCAGCTAATCCACTAGTTTGTGGATGATAAGCAGTTGATACTTTATTCATAATATTATATTTTCTACTAGTTTGTGAATATATTTGTTTCTAAAATGAGTTCCTCCGTCAGTGATAATCACTCCTGGCATTCCAAATCTAGTAAAAATATTTTTCATTAAAAATTTTGAAACACTTTTAGCATCACACCTAGGTAAAGCTTGTGCTTCGATCCATTTGGAAACATAATCAACAACTACTAATATATATGAGTTTCCAAATGAAGGAATAAAAGGTCCAATGAAATCTAATCCCTAAACATCAAAAATTTCAACTTCTAATATAAAATTCAGAGGCATTTCATTTTTTCTCGATATGTTTCCTACTCTTTGGCATTTATCGCAGGTTTTTATATATCTATATACATCTCTAAATAGAGTAGGCCGATATAATCCAAATTGTAGAATTTTATATATAGTTTTATCTATCCCAAAATGTCCTCCAAAATTAGAGTCATGACATTTTTGAATGATTGGTTCAGTTTCTTCATAAGGCACGCATCTTCTAATAATTAGATCCTTACATTTCTTATATAAGTAAGGTTCATCCCAAAAGTATGTTTTAGTATCATGAATGATTTTTTTTGTTGTTGCAAAGTTAACATAGGTGGTAAAATATCACTTACTATATAATTTACTATATCAGCATACCGAGGTATTTTCCACTCATTTATATTATAAAGTTGTTCATCAGGAAAACTGTCTAAAATTTCATTATCAATATTAGATAATTCATGATTTTCTAATCTTGATAAATGATTAGCAATTTTATTATCAGTTCCCTTTTTGTTAATGATCTCAAAATCAAATTCTTGCATTAATAATATCCATCTAATTAATCTTGATTTAGAATCTTTCTTTTGCATTAAATATTTTATAGCAAAATGATCAGTATGTACAATACATTTAGTTCCTATTAGATAATGCCTAAATTTATTAAAGGCATATACAACTGCTAATAATTCTCTTTCAGTAACTGTATAATTTATTTCAGCATCATTTAGAATTTTACTAGCATAATATATAACTTTAAAAATCTTGTCATATCTTTGCCCAAGAACAGCTCCTATAGCATAATCACTAGCATGACACATAAGCTCAAATGGTTTCGCCCAAATAGGTGAAACTATTATAGGTGCTGTAATTAATTTATCTTCTAATAATTCAAAAGCATTCAGGCATTCAGTTGTAAATTCAAATTTCTTGTCCTTTTCAAGAAGTTGGCATAGAGTTTTAGTTATATTTTAAAAATCTTTTATATAACGTCTGTAGAATCCAGCATGTCCAAGAAAACTTCTTACCCCTTTTATCGTATTTGGAGGTGGTAATTTAGCTATAACTTGAATTTTTGCAGGGTCTACTTCCATGCCTTTTTCCGAAATTTTATGCCCTAATACGATGCCGCCTGTAACCATAAATTGACATTTCTCCCAATTAAGAACCAAATTAGTTTTCTCACATACTTCAAATACTTTTTCAAGATTATTTAAGCATGTGTCAAATGTTGTTCCAAATACAGATAAATCATCCATAAATACTTCTATTCCATTATCAATTAACTTACTAAATATAAACATCATACATCTCTGGAATGTTGCAGGTGCATTACATAATCCAAAAGGCATCCTTCGAAAAGCGAAAGTTCCATAAGGACTAGTAAATGTAGTTTTCTCTTGATCTTCAGGAGAAATTTGTATTTGATGATAACCGGTATATCCATCTAAGAAAAAAAAATATTTATGTCTGGCTAATCTATCTAACATGTGGTCTAGAAATGGTAAAGGGAAGTGATCTTTCCTGGTGGCTGTGTTTAATTTTCTATAATCAATACATATTCGCCATCCAGTAACTTGTCTTATAGGGATAAGATCATTATTTTCATTAGCTTTGACGGTCACTCATCCTTTCTTAGGTACACAGTGAATTGGGCTTACCTAAGCACTGTCAGAAATAGGATATATAATACCATTATCTAACCATTTTAAAATTTCTTTCTTGACTACTTCTTTCATTATCGGGTTTAATCTCCTTTGCGGATCTGCTTTAGGCTTTTGTTCATTATCTAAAATAATTCTGTGCATACAGATTGAAGGACAAATTCCTTTAATATCTGCTAAAGTCCAACAAAAAATTTTCTTATATTTTTTTAAAGTATCTAAAAGTCTTTGTTCTTGAGATTTATTTAATTTAGATGAAATAATAACTGGTAGAGTTGAAGAATTACCTAAGTAAGCATATTTTAAATGATTAGGTAACATTTTTAATTCAAGTTCAGGAGGTTTAATAATCGATGGAACTATATTTTTTTCAGTGTTTTCTGTGTTATCCAAAAATTGAAATTTCTCTTGAATATAATCTAGTTCTTCATTTATATCGACTTTGTCGATTAATTCAATATTTTATTTTTCTAATTTTTCTTCATAATATTCCTTAAAATATTATTCTTGTAAATGATCAAGTACTTCCATTCGAAAACACTCATCATCTTTTTCTAGTGCAGGATATTTCATTAATTTAGCAATATTAAAAGTAACTTTTCGGTCATTTACTCTCATAGTTAATTCTCCTTTCTGAACATCAATCATAGCTTTCCCAGTGGCTAAAATTGGTCTTCCTAAAATGATAGGAATTTCTTTATCTTCTTCCATATCTAAGACAATAAAATCTACAGGGAAGATAAATTTGTCCACTTTTACTAATACATCTTCAATAACTCCCTTAGGATATGTAAAAGAACGATCACTTAACTGAAGAGTTACCGAAGTAGGTGAAATTTCTCCCAATCCTAATCTTTTAAAAATTGATAGAGGCATTAGATTGATTCTTGCTCCTAAGTCACAGAAAGCTTTTCAATAGAATTTTTCTCCAATAGCGCAGTGTATAGTGAAACTACTAGGATATTTTAATTTTTCAGGAAGTTTTTTCTGAATAATAGTACTACACTCTTCACTAAGTGTGACCATTTCATTATCGATAAATTTTCTTTTTTTATTTAGAATATCTTTCATGAATTTTACATAGTTTGGCACATGTTTTAAAGCTTCTACGAAAGGAATATTTATAGTTAATTTCTTCAAAATTTCAAGGAATTTAGCAAATTGTTTATCTTTTTTATGTTGAATTAGTCGCTGAGGAAATGGTGGTGGAGGTTTTTCCACAGAAATTTTCATTGGTGTTAAAGGATTTTCTAAATTTGAATCTTGTTGATTCTTTTCCTTTTCAATTTCCACTTCCTCTTTTTGACTTTCAAGTTCTTGTGTAATTTGAGGTTCTAATTCTTTTCCACTTCATAATTGTATTGCTTTAATTTGTTCATTTCCTTTATCTTTGGGATTTATTTCCACATTACTAGGAAATGTTCAGGGTATTCTATTATTAAGTGCGGTAGCTATATGTCCAAGTTGAGTTTCAATATTTTTAATAGCTGTTCCTTGATTTTGTAATTGGTTACCTTGTATTTGTAATTGATTTCCTTGATTTTGTAAATGTTGACCCATATTTAATATTAATTTTTCTATTGATAATTTCTTATCTTTAAATTGTGGGTTATTATTATTAAATCCAGGTGGATAATTAAGTTTATAATTAGAATTTCCTTGATTAGAAGGAATTCCTAATGGTTGTGTTATACTATTCATCCATGGTTGACTTGTTGTGTTATTATTCCAATTAAAATTAGGATGATTTTTCCATCCAGGTTTATAATAATTCGCATACGGATTATTGGGTCTGTTATTAAGATCAATAATACGAATTTTCTTCTAATATTGTTGGAGAGTAATTCATTCCAAAATGATCTAATTTTTTAGATACAACAGCGATTTGCGAAGCTAACATAGATATTGCATCATTTTCATGAATACTAGCTATCTTTTTCAGATTCATTCTATCAGCAGGCCATTGAAAATTATTGGTTTCCATTTCTTCGAATAGTGCATAGGCGTTATCAAATGGTTTTGACATTAATGATCCTCCAACAGTAGCATCGATGATTGATCTTAAAGATCCTACTAATCCATTATAGAAAGTTTGAATAATTAACCAATCTGGTAATGCATGATGTGGGCATTTCCTAAGAAGTTCTTTAAATCTCTCCCAAGCTTCATATATTGATTCTCCATCAAACTGACTAAAAGAAGTTATATCATTTCTAAGCTTAGCAGTTTTAGAAGGTGGAAAATATTTGGATAGAAATTTTTGTGATAATTCTCTCCAAGTTTTAATAGATCCAGGTGCTAACAAATTTAACCACATTTTAGCCTTGTCACTTAAAAAAAAGTAAAAAGTCTAAGTCTAATGGCATCGTTAGATACTCCTTCATATTTGAAAGTAGCAAAAAGTTCTAAAAAACTAGTAAGATGTAAATTAGGATTTTCAGTAGGTGAACCACAAAATTGATTGTTTTGTATCATTTGGATAATTGCAGGTTTAAGTTCAAATGAATTAGCAGCTACATCAGGTTTTGAATAGTTAAATGAATTTCATCTAATGTAGGGTTGGCATAATCTCGTAATGGTCTTGGTTGATTGATATTTTCATTTTCAGGAATATTTGTCATTTGTGTTAAATTTATAATTTCTCTTTTTTGTTTTCTAATTCTTTTAAGTGTACGCTCTAATTCTAAATCGTAAGGTATTAAATTTTCGTTTCCAAATTTTCGTATACAATTTTATAAAACAAAATAGTCCGTTACTCTAGTAAATAATTTCTTTAACTTCTCCGGCAACGGTGCCAAAAACTTGACCCACTTGTAATATGTTTGCAAATTAAGTTTATAGTAATGGTACCAAAAACTTGATCCCGCATTACTATATATATATGATTTTATGATGGAATGTATAATGTGGATTCTATGCAAGTATATGTATCGTATCAAGTAATACAGGGCTCTAGTGGAGTCCTGGTTATCGATCCCACAGGGAAGTTTTTAACAGATTTGTATCAGCTAAATTTAAAGGAATTACTTACTAATAAAGTAAACAGAAATTTAAAGTAACTAAAGCAAACTAAAGTAAACTAATGCTTGAAATAAAGTTGATTTAAATAATTCAGAAAAAGTATCCTTCTCCTTGTTTTTTAGAAAATTAAGTGAATGACAAATTTAAATAGAATCTTTGAATTGTATTGTGATAAATAAGAGCATTCCTATTCTTTACCCTTTGGTCCTGGTGCAAAGAATATTGACTAATCCTATGTTTGAATACTGAATCTGCAGCTAGGCTGGGAGGATACTGGCTGCTACTTCAGAGCTCCCACGTTCCCCTCACCTCGAGGGATAACATCTACACTTCAGATCTCAAACAATAGGACCAAATTGAATATTTTAGTCCGTCACACTAAAATGTCCAATTCTACGTCCGATAATTAATATTTCCTATTTATTTGCACCCTCCTTACAAGGTTTTTGACTTCCCGAATATTGGATGTAATTTTTACTTTAGTTGATAATTCAACATATTTTAACAACTTAATTGGCCAGATTGAAAGTAAATTAAGTTTTAAGTAAAAATTATCACAATTTATTTTAATATATTAGGTACTTCTATTTAATGTCGTCAATTCACATAATTTTCATAAACAAGGAGAAAGACTAAGAAAACTACTCAGAATGCATGGGAATAAAACAAAGCATGGATTTCATTTAAAGTTAACAATAACAACAAACAAAGATACTTATCTTAATTTCCTCCCCAAGAAGACTCCTTGAAATTCCTTTGACTTTTCCTTCTAGTACAGCACACTTCAAATCTCACTAAAGATTCACTAAGACTCTCTAAATAGACACACTTAAGACTCCAAAGACACACACAAATGACACACAAAAGACACACACCAGACACACACCAGACTACAATTCATCCTCTATTTATAGAGGTAGGCAAAGGTCTAAGGGATGCTTAAACACCTCTTCAAAAAGCATCCAGGTTCAATGTATTTGCATTTTGAACTGTCTCGCCGTGAGCGGGAAACAACCTCGCCGTCAGCGGGGCTTCTAGAAGGTCTTAAAACTGCGCGATCTCGCTGTCGACGGGCTCGAGCTCCCTGTCGGCGAGGTAGTTATAATTCCTTCAGAAATTCTGCTCATGATCTCGCCGTCGGCGGCCTCGATCTCGCCGTTGGCAACTTAGTTCAATTTGCATGAATTTCTTCCTTTTTGATCCAAATTCGTTCCATTTCATGCTTTTTGCTTCCATCACTTATAAATCTTCATTCCTGCAGTAAAAGAAAGAAAATACTTTCTTTAAAGTGCAATTTCATCAAAAATAGATAAGAATTTCTTAATGTATTTTTCTGTGATCACATCCCCTCTCAAACAAAGTTATTGAGCTCTCACCTTAGCCGGAGCTTATTTAGATTCTCCATGCGTGTACATTATATAGATATGCTCATCTAGGAGTCTATAGAAATAAATTCGAGATGATTTGGTTGAGTCTAGCTTGAGATCTTATGATTATAAGGTTGACGGTCTGTGGATTGAACTAGTTGGGGACGATGAATGGATGTCTTCTGATTGCGCATGTATTCAGTGGAGGGCTTTGATTGCACAGGATGAAGGAGCGGTTCATAAAGCACATGATGAGTTAGATGGCGGCGCCCAATCAGAAAGAGACATGTAGCAATTCAGAGTTGTTAAGGATGGCGTGGAGCTGAGTCAGATAATAAGAAAATTAAGGATTTTTTAAAATTTATTAAATCAATCCACCTTTAAAAAAACATAACTTAGTGTAGAAAAATCACAAAAATAAAATAAAAATACCCTCATGTTCAGTCAATAGAGGAGAATAATGTGGAATGAAAGTAAAAAATTTTTGTTATATGTTTTATTTTTAATAAATTAAATACTCTTTATCTCCATGGAATGAGGATTAGAGGGCTTATAAGCTTCGTTGTTAGGGATCTTTCCATATTTTTCCAAGGACAGGGGGCATCCCTTGCTAGAGATCCCTAATTTTCAAATTAATCCATTTTATTTTTGTATAAAAATTATAATAACTAAAATACTAATAAAAAAATACAAAACTTATTTTAGTGTGTTCACTGTGGTCAGAGGACCCTAGGAAAAATATAAGTTTGATTTAACTCATTAATAAAGACCCTAATTGTAATAAAACCCCTAAATGAAAGAAAAGTAAAATATTTAAAATATAAATTCAAAAAGAACAAAGATGATTCTCAACTATAGATAATGCTTAGGGGAACTCTCCATAAAAATTTGAAGTCAATTGAAGCTAATTTGATCACTAAAATGGATTTTTCTAAGTGGAATGACACTTTTGAAATTAAAACAATTACAATAATGAAAAAATTATGAAATTGGCTTTGAGAGTTTTCTTTCTAGAAGAGTCTAGGAAAAATAAAATTGCAATTAAAATAAATTTTTCATTTTTAAGTTATATTTTAATATTAAAATAATTTTAAAATAATTAAAAATTCATAAAAATAACAAAATATTAAAACATACTAAAATGTCACACTTAGTCTCCGGATCACTTGAGAGAAATTAAAAATAATTTTTCTAATTTTGTAAGTGAAGATATTAAATTTTAAAGGCTTAAAATAATTTTTAAAAGACTAAAAGCGAATTTCCCTAATATTTCATTAAAATAATTCGAATAATCAAAATATAAATCACCAAATGTCGGCATATATTTATATAGGTTTTAAATTTAATTTAAATATGTATAAGATTTAGAAAGTGGCATTTGATCTTGAAAATAATTTTAAGTTTAAAAATTTTAAGATATGAAATCAAACCGATCTCACATCCCAAATAGTTTATCTAAACGAGCACCGCACTACAAACCGTGTATCTATCCCGAAGAATAGACACACTGCTTGATGATGGGGCTCAATTAAATAAAATAGAATATTTGTGCCATCCATTTGGTCTACGAACCAATTTTATAAGCTGACAAGTTCCCCTGCTTAATATAAAGGAATTAAGCAGGGTTTATATTACCTGGGTTCTTAAAGTTCCCTATAAGGGCAAGCCCCTATAGTTAATTACATCTTAAGTGACGGGAATCACCTAAGAAAAATCTCGATAATAATCAGTGGTTTTACTCTCAAGAATTTCAAAGTTTAAGATTTTCAAACAATTGGTTTTTGAAAATTTCAATAGGGAATGGATCAAATTCGGAACAGTTTATTTTAGGGAATCAAAGGAAGAGAAGTAGGGGATGTCACGGACCCGAAGTGAACTTCTGTGACTTCTAAGCTATCCTATGGTTCGGCTTCGATTTAGGGAGAATTATTTAATGTTATAATCTTGCCAATTTTAGTTAATTAGGACTTATATTCGTATAACACAATCATTCAAATAGCCTTGAAGATGTGAGGGTTTATGTCGTACCAAACGACTACCTTGGAGTACTAAGACCGGTTAGGACTTAATTTGCATAACATTATTATGCAAATACCTAACAAAGAGTTGAGGATTTATGTTGCACTAGGCAAATCACCTCGAAGTCCTATGGTTTTGTTGTTTAATTCTAAGAAAAGTTTAGCTGATGTAGATCTGAGTTTTGCTGACGACGATGGACGTGTTGCCCACTATGCTCCAAGCTCCTTGTTGTTACAGAGGTTTAGTTTTAGAAAGTGAAAATCAGGAGATGAGAGAAATGTTTTGGTTTAAAATCCAAGTGTTTTTTTAATGTTTTAATTAAAACCAATCTTAAAGTTGATTAAACAGAACCTATTAAGATCCAACAGTTCCGTCATCCTGGCACCGCTATTTTCATCAGATTCACTTAGTCTAGGTGAATTTGCTAAACTCAACTGAATGAGTTCCACACTTTCATTTAGACCATGGGAAAACCTGTTAGCAACATGTGGGTTACATCATCCAAGGTATTCCCGATCATCCAACGAGACGTTTTAATTTAGTTAAAGTTGTAATTTTTGTTGTTCTGTTTGTGATTAAATTTTGAGTTGTCTTATATTTTGAAATGTTGTGGTGGTAAATTTTATCATGTATGACTTTTAATTTAGTTTTGGGTTCCAATTTTATAGCTATCCTAAAGGTTTCAGTTTTCATGCAACAATCTTATGTATCATGCAAGAAAAGTAAAATGCAGTTTAGGTAAATAAATTGCAATAAGGTAAATTGCAATAAAGTAAAAGCGTACCTGGAGGGCCTTCTCGTCATTCCCAGCTGAGACTTTAGTATTGCATTGCATGTATGTGTTTATAATTTTGCAGAAATTAAAGCATGTCAGAAAATAAGAAGAAGTATAACTAACAAGAAGTAACTACTCAATCCTATGATGTCTATGTTTAGATCCTGGTTGTCTACCAAGTCCTATGATGTTTATGTGAATTTCTATATTGTTTTTCAATAAACTTTGTTTAAATTCAAGTGAGGATGATTTCGTTAAGCAGACATATTAAGTTTAATAGACATCAGAGGTATCCAAACAGTCAAAGAAGGATGCAGGTCCATGCTTCCCTCTCATATCCTGATGAAAAGTCTTGGGCTCATTTAGACTTATTATGTTGCTTAACAATTCACCCTACCTATACCCTAATGCTTAATGAACACACTGAGTTCATACATTCTTCCATATATTAAGTCCGTCAGTCACTTATTAATTTTTTCCTTAGCATTATATTGACTTGGTATGATCGACGTAAAAAATTTAAAAAGCATGGTCTTGCACATATTATGTGTTAAGTTATATGACATAATAATCAATGGCCTGTATGTTAAAGAAAATCAGTATGATTGTATGTTGTGAACCCAACTACACATAATCCAGGCCTAATGTTACGTCACTCGACAACAACCTCAGGATAAGTATCAAAATGTTTCCAAGCTTGCTTATCCGTCAAAAGACTTAAAAGAACTGACATTACTTGCTTTCTTATGGAGTTATGTCATGGGTGGAGCTTTAAGCATAAAGGTGAAGAGTTTTTGAATATGGGGAATGAGTGAAATGTACAAGTAATGCTTAAATTGAATATATTTCTTTTTCTTACTTTCGACCCTATGCTTTGAATCTCTCAACTCCACAAATTAAATTTGTGCTCCATCTCCATTGCGTTTGCTCTTTAATACAATATACATTCATTAACATAAATATATCTTTTTTGATGTCAACCATAACTTAACCATATATTTTTTCATTGTGTAAAGGTCCTATAGAACAAAATATTTTTAAGGATTGTCTCCTTCGGTAATGTTAAGACATAGTTAAAATTCTCGTAGAGAGTAGTGTAATATTTTTTAATTCTCAATATTTAATACTATTAATAACTCTGAATGCGTGTGGTGCGCAACTTCACAAAAAAGGTTGTTTTACAACACTCAATAAATCATAAAATCCTTATGCGACACTGCTTGGTGATTGAGCATCCTTTAGCACATGTTCAGCAAATTTAACTCTATATACATCAAAAACTATTTCTTCAATTTTTTTGGATCATATTCAGTTGGAGGACAGAACTTGAAGAAACACGAACTTGATCATACTCAACGTCTAGTTTATACTCTCAATGTGCAGTCTAATACAAATAATTTGGTTGGAATCCCTTACAAAATAAATCCTACTTGAATTCATGTAGTGTTCGATATACTTGATTTTTGTGCTTTGCACATGGACAATGAAACTTACTCTCTGAAAGGTAAGCAGAAAGTGTGATGCTACTTGCACAATATACTCTACACTATTAAAAAACTCATGAGTGACTATTTTTCTACCTGGATGTAAACTGTTGTAAATTCATTATATCAAATTTTGGATATTCATTCGCTCCATATATATATATTAAATATAATGACATCAAATTTATCAGTTATATGTACACAGTTTTATATAGTTATTTATTAAAAATGATTCAATTTGCATCTGAAATAAATAATTATTTACGCAAGAACTAAACATTATATCAAATACACGCCTCCTTTTAAAAAAAAATGTATATATTACACACAGACATCTACACACACATATCTACACACACGTACATGCACACACACAAAGTAAAAAAGTAAAGAGGACGTTTGCATGCATACCACTCAATTCTTATGAATTTAAGTATTTAACACCTAACATGTAATTTTTACATTCATTATCACCCAAATATTTGATATAACATAAAAACACTAAAGAAAGATATCTTAAATACATGTATAAATGTATTGGCCCATTACATACATACCACCTAGTTCGTTTATATTTACATATCTCGACAAAGATTAAACATTAATCTATTTTTATTAACACTACCCATGATATTCATAGAACATTAATACTTCATGGATAGAAATTATCGAAGAAATACGAAAGAAACCAAGGTGAGATTGAAATGCAATAGTTACCATAAATTGAAATTGATTGGTTTGCCGGAGCTAAGCTACCGCCTACTTATCTGCACTGTGAGCAATGCAGAGAAAAAATTATCAAAAGCCTTAATCAAAAGAAGAAGAAGAAATGAGACTTTTGCAGGTTGGATTAGATTTTAAATGAGATAGCAGTTGATTTTTTGTTGGCACATTTGTCATTGTCATATTGAGACTAAATATTAAACTAGTATTTAATCGCTTTCAACTGAATGGTCGCACGACAAAAAAATCAAATATTTTTTTAAATAGTAATCTAGATGAATTGGTTTGGAGAATTTTGACTAAATAAAATATATTATTCTTATGTAGTGAATTAGATAAATTTAGGAATGAGATGCATTAAATATGGTATATGCTAAATAAGAGTAATCTTATTCTTTACTTTCTTCCGTGTGCTATAAAGAGCATTGGCTAGTCTTATGTTTAGTCTCTAAATTCGTGGTTAGGCTAAGAGGATATTGGCTGCAACTCAATAACTGTTACTTTCATCTCACCTGAGGGCTAACTCTCACTTTAGTTTTCAAACAATAGGATCAAATTTGAAATTTTAGTCTGTCACCTTAAAATCTCTAGTTCTACACCCAATAAACCATATTTCTCTATTTATTTGCACCCAACCCCATGAACTTCACCAACCATGGAGTTTTATGTGGTTCACCTTTATTGAGAATTATACTGCCCTTGGGTCTTAGTGCAATTACAATGAATCCTTCACTACAACTGGCCCATTTTTGTAATATAAATGAAGTTCAAGAAAAACCATCACATTTATAACTTTTAGCATATATCCCAATATCCTAAACATGAATCCTACTCATTGCAAAAGAAAAATAGAATGAAAACAATGGGATAATCTTCTCATTCCACTATTTCCAAACAAAAATAAAAAAGTAAGAATAACACATCAGAAAACACGAATAAAACACAATGGAAAATCTCATTACATCAAAGAAAATACACTAGATAAGTGTTTACAAAATCATAACATAATGAAGAACACAATACTTATTTTTTTCTCTTTGAAAGAAAGATGAAAATATCTCCCACTAAATCTCCCTCTGATCCATGCAATGCTAGTCAATTCCTGTACATATTCTCTCAAAATCCCCTCTTCAATCTCTCTTGAAAAATTGAAATCTACATTTCTACTCATATTCTAAGATCTCTAAACATTCTTCACATTTTCCCACTCACACAAACCACCTTTTCTGACATAAAATCATTCTAATATAGTGTCAGGTCGAATTTCCCAAGAAGTGCTTAAAGAAAATTTCCAAAAAGCGTTCAGATTCAATGTATAAGGCCAATAACCATCCCTAGCACCTTCGGCGCCGTTTTGGGTGCTTTCTGCACCAAAAAATTTTGCTTTTGTGATTTTGGTGACGTCGGCACCCTATCAAGGGATGTCTACACCCATTCTGCGTAGGTCCACCATTTTGCTCCCTTTGGCTCTCTTTTAGCTTCATTTCGCCCCTTTCAGTTGCGTTGCATACCTAACATCTTTACGTACAACATAAGCATAAAAACAACCTTTCTTTAAAGTGTAATATCATTGAAAAATATGCAAGAATTTTCAAGTATATTAAGTATAGAAAGACATATCAAAATGTGTCAAAATTTGCTTTCTTGCTCATTTTTTACTCTAAATTGCACCATTTTTGCTTATTTTTCTCTATAAGTCCATTCATTGTGTCTATAACCAAAAAAATGCAAAATAACTTCTGTTAAAGTGAAATATCATTAAAATTAAGCATATAATGTATATGAAAAATCAAACATTTTTTAGGCGTGTCACTTACATAAACACATAACACAAACACAGACAATCACATAAGCAATCAAACATAAACAAACTATATAAGAAAACTAAACAAAGAACTTCATTCCACTCAAAATTAGGTGAAATATACCCTTGAACTTTAGTTTTTCCTTCTGAACCATTTGGCGCATAGATTTGATAAAACAGATGATGATGAAGAACTCTGATAAAATCCTTTTCAATTCACTTGTTTTTCAGATACATCTCCTTGTCCGCTTTGTTAATATAACTTGAATGAATGAAATGTATTTTGAGTTGCCAAACAATATGCACTAAATGTGCATTATTTTCATTTACCTTTGCCTAAATTGAAGCCACATTAGCCTCATTTTCACAGTCTCCTCTGCTCTTCCTTCAATACTAATGGCTAGGAATCCATAATAACTCTTGCGCACTTTGACTTACAAACTTCATCTTGACAACCTCCTCCTTTTTTCAAATCATTCTCCTAAGAAGACCTCTTTTCTAACTTATCACTTCTTACAACTCAAATATTCTTCACTTAGAATTAAGAATGGAAATTTTTTTGAAAGTAGCAGATTCTTTCTTCAATTCCATGCTACTTATAGTCTTTAGTAAAGCCTATACACACTTCCCACATCTAAAAATCCCCAAATAACAATCAAGAACACTTTTCCAAATATATTTCTTCTAGAATATTATTTAGGTACATTTTTATAACTATAACACTTAAGCGCCAGTTTTGGGCGCTATGGTGCCAGTGCTCAGTTTAGCACATGTCAGTTTAACGTTCAACTACTCATTAGTACATGTCTAAAACATCATTCAAAGTCTTCAAATTATCACCAAAAGTTCAAAATACTACCACAATTCTCTAAAACAAACACAACAACAGCAATCAAAACAAAAGTACCCAAATAACTATAGGTTGCTTCTCATATAACCCATGGTTTTACGTCATCAGCATCACATACCCATTGCTTAATCTAAGTGACCAAACAATAAAAAATCATTCAATTTAGTTTGATCCCCTAAAATAATAGTGTTTAATCCTATGACCGTTCACTTTCAAAATTTTAAGGTTTTAGTGTCCTTAATATCCACAACACCATAGGGATAAACTTTTATCATAATAAATGGGCCCATTCACCTGGAATTATGTTTGCCAATAATAGTCTCAATCTTGCATTACAAAGCAAAACTTGATGTTACGCTCAAAATTTTTAGTAAGAACATTTTGATCATGCCACCTTTTCATCTTATCTTTATAAATTATAGCATTCTCATAAGACTCATTTCTTATCTCTTCTTACCAGCATCCTTCAAATTATAATTAAATTTCTCAATATACAATAAGCTTTATGCTCAAGTTTCACTGGTAAATGACAAGCTTTCCCATAAATTAACCTGAATGGTGACATTCCCTTAAGAGTTCTGTATGAAGTCCTATAAGTCCACAAAGCAAAGTCAAGTTTAACTGACCAATCCATTTTTTTTTATTAATAGATTTTTCTAAAATTCTTTTAATTTCTTGATTGGGAACTTCAGCCAAACTACTTGTGTAAGGATGATAAGTAGTAAAAATTCTATAATAGATCTGAAATTTGTTTAATAATTTTTCAATTAATGCATTCTTGAAATGACTTCCCCCATCCATTATGATAACTCTTGACATTCCAAATCTGCAAAATTATATTCTTTTTTAATAACTTTGTAACACTTTGAGCATCACATCGAGGTAAAGCAACAAATTATATCCATTTAGAAACATAGTCAACTGCTAACTATATATATAAATTTCCGTACGATGGTTTAAATGGTCCCATGAAATCTAATTCCCAAACGTCTAATAGTTTAACTTCCAAAAAATAATTGATGGGCATCTCATTTCTTCTAGAAATATCTCCCACACGTTTACACCCATCACAATTTTTGATATAATCATTAACATCTCTAAATATAGTAGGCCAATAAAATCCAGATTGCAAGACTTTTTATGTTGTTTCATCAACACCAAAATGTCCCCCAAAATCAGAATCATGAAAATTTTGAATACTTTCAAATGTCTCTTCTAAAGACACACATCTTCAAATAATTAGATCCTTTCCCTATTTATACAAAAATGAGTTGTCCCAAAAATAATTCTTAGCTTCAAATAAAAATTTCCCCTTTTGTTGGTGTGACAGACTATAAGGTAAAATGTTACTAACAAGAAAGTTCACAATGTCTGCATGCCATGGAACACGCCATTCATTAATATCGAACAATTTTTCATCTAGAATATGTTCATTAATTTCTTCTTCAAAACAAAGTGACTACTTAAAGTTAAGCCTAAACATATAATCAGTAATTTGATTATTCTCTCGTTTTCTATCCACCCTTTCAAAGAGAAATTCTTGCAAAATAAGAATCCAACTTAGCAGTATTCATTTTGCATCCTTCTTTTTCATTAAATACTTAATAGAAAAATGATTTGAATGCACCACACATTTAGTTCCAATTAAATATGATCTGAAATTTTTAAAGGAAATTACTGTTGTTAACAACTCTTTCTTAGTTGTGGTAGAATTAATTTAAGCTTCATTAAGAGTTTTACTAGCATAGTAAAGTACTTTTGAGAATTTTATCATATTTCTGTCCCAAAATAGCTCCAATAGCATAATCACTTGCCTCACACATAAATTCAAAAGGTTTCTCCTAATCTGGTGAAACAATAACTAGTGGAGTGATTAATTTCTTTTTTAAAAGTTCAAAAGCTTTTTGGCAATCCTTATAAAAATCAATAATCAAATCTTACTCAAGCAAAGCATAATGGCTTAGGAATTTTGGAAAGTCTTTAATATACAACCTATAGAATCCAGCACGTTCTAAACAACACCTAATTTTCCTCACATTTATTGGATGAAGTAAATTGGCAATCACTTGAATTTTAGCATATCTACTGCCATACCTTCCTCTGAAATGTGACATCCTAAAAGAAATCCTCCTGCTACCATAAAATGACATTTTTTAATTAAGGATTAAATTTTTTTATTCACAACATATAAGAACTCATGATAAATTTTATAAACACAATTCAAATGAAGTTACAAACCCCAAAAAATTATTCATAAAAACTTCAATTCCTTTTTCAATTAAATCACAGAAAATAACCATCATACTTCTTTGAAACATAGAAGGGGCATTACATAAACTAAAGGGCATTCTTCTAAAATCAAAAGTACCATAAGGACTGGTAAACGTTATTTTCTCTTAATCCTCTAGAGCGATTCTTATTTGGTGATAACCAGTATATCCATATATAAAACAAAAGTATTTATGCACAGCTAGTCTATCTAACATTTGATCCAGAAAGGGAAATGAAAATGATCTTTCCTCTTGACAAGTTTTAGTTTTCTATAATCAATGCATATTTTCCATTTTGTAACTTGTCATGTTGGTATTACTTCATTCTTTTCATTAGCAGTTACAGTTACTCCTCTTTTCTTAGAAACACAGTGAATAGGTCTAACACATGCACTATCTAAAATAGGATGCGATAATCCCAGCATCTAACTACTTTAAAATTTCATTCTTAATAACTTCTTTCATAATGAGATTTAGTCTCCTTTGAGGATCAACCCTCGGTTTGCAGTTTTCTTCCATTAGGATTTTTTTAAAGGCCTTATTCCTTTAATAGCAACAATTGTCCATCTAAAGACATTCTTATATTTCTTCAAAATTTTCAACAAACATTGTTCTTCTTCTAAAGTTTTGTTCGAGGAACTTATTTCCGGTAAAGACGAGGAATCACCTGAAAAGCTTATTTTAAATGTTTCAGATGTAAATTCAATTCAAGTTCAAGAGGTTTCTTAATTGATGGATAAAAATTTTTGTCTTGTTCTATCATGTCCAAAACTTTAAAACGTTCTTGAACAAAATTTGAATCTTCTTCAATAAAATTATGAAGATGTTCTTATTCCTCTTCTTTCTAATGTTCCAATTATTTTATTTCTAAATTTTCTTCATAAGTTGTTTTGGAATGGCATTCACTATGATATCTCATTACATTCATCCTGAAACATTGATCATCTTTACCTTTTGCAGGGTATTTCATTGATTTGAAAATAATAAAATTAATTGTTTGATCATCAACATTCATAGTTAATTCCCCTTTTTTTACATCTATCATTACTCTACCAGTTGCTAGGAATGGTCTCCCTAGAAAGATAGGTATCTCTTTGTGTTCCTTCATATCCAACACAATGAAATCACAATGAAAGATAAATAAATCCACATTCACCAAAACATCTTCTGCAACTCCCTTAGGATATATGATAGAACGATCTGCTAATTAGAAGATTAGAGTTGTAGGAGATATTCTCCTAAGCCTAGTATTTTAAATATTGATAATGGCCTAAGTTTAATACTTCCACCCAAATCACATAAAACTTTTCCCAAAAATATGTCTCCAATTGCACATGAAATTGTGAAGCTTCCAAGATCTTTAATATTTTTAGGAAGTTTTTTCTGAATTATAGCACTGCACTCCTCACTAAGTGCAACTATTTCATTATCTTTAAACTTTCTTTTCCTATTAAGAATATCATTCATAAACTTCACATAGCTTGACATTTGTTCTAAAGCTTCAGCAAAAGGAAAATAAATTGTAAACTTTTTAAAGTTTTCCAGAAATTTTGAAAATTGTTATCCAACTTTTTTTGAGGAAGTCTTTGAGGAAATGGCGGTGATGGTGGTTTTTACAAATCAATAATAAGTGGAGAAATAGGTCTCTTAAAACCATCTAGAGCATCCTCTTTATATTTTTCAATTTCTTCTTTCTCTACTTCAATCTCTTTTTGAACTTTGCCTTCTAACTCTCTTACACTTGTATGTTAAACAACATTTCGTTAGGTTCTATTTCTTAAATAATTTGCAATTTGTCTGAATTGATTCTCATTATTTTTTATAGCAATTCCTTTATTTTATAACTGACTTCCCATTTGTAACACCACTTTGTCTATAAACAACTTCTTATCCTTAACTTATGGATTATTATTAAAACTTAGAGGATAGGTTGGTCGATAATAACTATTACCTGGGTTGTTCCTCTATGAGTTTACTTGGTTGCTTCCCCATTGCTGATTAGTATCATAAGATTTGTAATTCCAGTTGAAATTACAATGGTTTTTCCAACTTGTATATAGTAGTTCGAATATGGGTTATTTGATTTGCTATTTATAGCATTTAAATTCTCAATTGATGTTTGAGAATCTACTATTTGGCCTAATGAATTCTCTTCAATCATTGGAATTAGTTGAGTAAATTCATTCCAAACTGGTCTATCTTCCTTGAAATTGTAGCAACTTGATTTACTAACATGGCAAATGCTTCAAGATCATAAATATTAGCTACCTCTTTAGGATGTACCCTTTCAGAAGGCAATTAAAAAATATTATTAGCCAGTTCTTGAATTATTGCATAAGCTTCAAGAAATGGTTTAGATATTATTGAACCATCAGTATCAACA
This sequence comes from Papilionanthe hookeriana x Papilionanthe teres, assembly GCA_022702705.1. Taxonomy (NCBI): domain Eukaryota; kingdom Viridiplantae; phylum Streptophyta; class Magnoliopsida; order Asparagales; family Orchidaceae; genus Papilionanthe; species Papilionanthe hookeriana x Papilionanthe teres. The sequence goes on along the minus strand of CM040429.1, from coordinate 37,653,492 downwards.
TCTTAATAGTTCTAAGAGATCTACCTAATCCATTACAAAAAGTGTGGATAATTAACCAATCTAGCACAGCATATTGTGGACACTTTCATAGGATCTTTTTAAATTTTTTTGAAGTTTCATAAACAGATTCCCGTTCAAACAGACAAAAAAATGTAATATCATTTCTAGGCTTCACAGTTTTATTTAGTAAGGAATTTCTGTGCTAAATCACCCTATGTTATGATTGATCCAGGTGCTAAAGAATTCAACCATATCTTAACCTTCTCCCTAAGTGAGAATGGATAAAACCTAAGCCTAATAACATCATCAAAACCCCATCATATTTAAATGTAGCACACAATTCTAAAAAACTAACAAGATGTAAATTTGGATCTTCAATTGGTGATCCCCTAAACTGATTATTAGATACTATTTTAAAATAAGAGTAGCTACAACAGGATTTTGAATGCTTCCATGTATATCATCCACTGTAGGGTTTGCATATTCTTTTTAAAAGTCTTAATTCATGATGAATTTCAACATTTTTATTAATTTGATTTGCCATTTCTTGAAATCTTTAATTTTTTTTGTATTTTTAATTTTTTTTAAATTTTCTAATAGTTCGTTCAAATTTAGAATCGTAGGGTACAAGTCCTTCAAAACATGAAATTCGCATGAACTATTACAACACAACTAAATAAAAATAAAAATAAAAATATAACAGACATAAGCAAACAAGGTTTAATAAGATTTTCTAAAAATAGAGATTTTATTTTTCTAAAAATTCTTTTTTATTGTTCTTTTAATTCAAATCCAAAGAAAATTTAGTTTTTTCCAAGCCAACGATGCCAAAAACTTGCTCCTAATTCCTTTTAATAATAGACAAATATTAGTATATTTATACATGTGGTAATTAGACTATACTTTTATTTTTAATATAAAATTTCCTTTTTTTCATCCAAACCAAAAACTTGATTTATATATATATATATGAATGTAATAGTGATATTTAAATTAACGGATTCTACGCAAGTATACATATATCTATCAAGTAATATAAGACTTTCTGATTATGCCCTGAAATATCAATCCCACGAGGTAAATTTTGGAAATTTAAAAGATAAAATGGGTTTTAGATCACAAATTTTATTTTTAAAATGTCGCTTACTTAAACAATTTCAGATAAGAGAAAACATTAAAATCCAAATCTTTTTAGTATTTTCTTAAATTGTGAAATAAAGTAAACAAATTATTAACTATAATGAGATTTTTGTAAGATTAAAGAAGTATAGATGAAGATATATTTTACCTTATCATCAATAAATAATAAGTAAAGGAATTCTGTTGTGGAATTATTCAAAATGTACAGTGTCAAGTAGGAGCAATTTTATTCTTTACCCTTACTATAGATGATATAAAACATTGGCCATTTTAAAGTTTGAATAGTTTTGAAGATGATTTAGGTAGGGAAGATACTAGATCTCACTCTAAAGTTCCCTCATTTCCCTCCACCTAGGGGCTAACATCTTGCATCAAAACCTAAAAAAATAAACAAAATTAGGGGCTTTAGTCTGTCACCCTAAAGTCTCAAATTCTTCACCCATCAAACTATATTTTCCTATTTATTCGCATATAATTATATGAATTACTTTCTCATCTATATAATCTCATGTGATTTCTACCTATTATTGATTGAGACAATACCTCCTATGATCTTACATGTTCTCCCAATAAATGTTAACATTTTAATTGGCCAAATCAATTAGTCAATAATGCTAGAACTAAATCAATCATAACTTCTTCCAACATTAAAGATCAATACTTCCACAAATTTCATTCAACACTTAGTTACTATTCATTTTAAGAAAAAAGATAAAGAAGACTTATCAGAATCCATGGAGAAAACACAACAACAAGTAGTTTTAAAAGTAGAAACCATGTAGAAAGCAAAAGAAATTTTAATTAAAACCAAATGAAGTACAAAGATAAAACACATCTGAAGTTTATCTCCACCACACTCTTGAAGTTCCTCTGAAACTCTTCCTTTATCTTACAACATTTCCTTGGACTAGTCACCCAACATAAGAGGGTTTAAATCTCTCTATAACAATAAATTTTTACTTAAGACTCCCTACTCACCTTCTCTCTCACTAGGAATGAGAAAAGTGTGAAGAAACCCGAAGTAAGAATCCTATAACTTCTTACTTTAACTACTTACTAAAAACTATTTATAAAAGAACACACAACAAGAACTCTTTTCTCTCTTCAAGTCCTTTCTTTTAAACTTTCTCAAAAGGTTCTCTGGTATCTCTTCAAAATGTGTCCATAATCGATTAATCTACCCAAGAGATGCATTCTTTCAAGTGAAATATGAATTTCTTTTGGTGCCCTTGATCAGTTATCCATGTTTATAACAAAGGAAGCCTTAACCACCTCTTCAAAATTCATGAAAAATTGATCAAAATCGCTAAGTAACAATCTGGCTCTTAAGTGCAGGGTTTTGGCGCTTAGGCACGACTTCCTCTGTCTGCTGACGCTTAGGCGCCAGATCTGGGCGCTTTGGCATCCCAGTTCATTTTAACACCTTCATTTTTTCTCCATTCTTGATCTTTTTTTCTCTCTTATTGAAATATTTGGTCCATTTAAGTGTACCTGAAAGAAAAACACATAAACACCTTCCATTAAAGTGCTATATCATCAAAAATAGGTATAAAAATGTGCATGAAAATATTATATATTTTAGGTATATTAAGTACTCATTTTGGATCCTCCACATGTTGATCCTAGACATCCCAAACAATGGTTAAAGTCTTGGGATCACTCACATGAGTTTCCAATAAAGTTAGACGGTTGATCAAAATATGTGTGACTTTAGGGTTTGGGACATGTGAATTTGGTGGATTTCAAATGTCTATGTGAGTGAGACTAATCCTGAGCCCCTCAATTTTTTCCTATGGCCTGACATTCTTATGGAGTCTGTCTCTGAGCTTCCTCATGTTGGTTTTAACTTTATATGTGCTATTGGTCACAACCACACATGTAAGACTCCAGACAACGCAAAGAAATGGTTTAAAATTCTAAGAGAGGTGGGCTCCTTCACTAGTCCTCTGGGATAGCAACCAGGAAAGTCCTTTGGAAATCAAGTACATGAAGATGCTACATATTATGCTCCAATAAAGCATACAGTATTCTTCAGTGAGGCAGTGGTGAAGAAAAGAAAAGATATGAAAAATTTGATGAAAAGGAGAAACACTTCGACATAAATTCTTCTTCGACACGGACAAAGAGTGATGATTTTCATCAAATTTGTACCGGAGGTCGAGGTCATAGACGAGGATGGGAGAAAGAACATCCAACTGTCAAAATGAAGAAACCATTAAAGTTCAAAAAATTTTTGTACTCTAAAGAAGAAAGAGAAAATCAAAGATGACTAGGCATTTTCAAAAGAACCACAGTTCAAAATACCTTTTCAAGAAGAAGAGAGAGAAAAAAAATTTGAGTCTATGTATGAACAAAATAATCAATATGTACATGTTATGACCCTAACTCCAATCTCTACATAAAAAAAATAAGAATTTATTTTTTAAAGAAGTACATGGTGATGATAAAAATCCCATCAAGTTTAGACTTAGTTATGCTTCTTTTAGTTCCAAAACAAATGTAAAATTAGAAGAAAAAATTCTTATGAAATAAACTAAAATCCCTTTTGAATTTTATTCTCCTTGTGTTTAAAAATTTATTCAAAATGGTTTGATGCCTGTGCAATGGTCATTAGATAAATCTTATCCTTTTGAAGAATTGTGGAATAATAGAAAACAAAATCGTAACTCCAAAGAAGGTCTACGATTTGGTACCTTAGAACCTTAGACGAAACAAAATTTTGCCTGGTTATCACAAAAAAATCATATTATGAGTACGCATTTGATCCTTCAATTGATGATGCACCACCAAAATTTTAAAAATAAATTAAATCGACAATGGACGAATTAAAAGAAATAAAATTGGGAACTCAGGAAAACCCTAAACCAAATTTTATCAGTTCTTTCCTTAACGTCATTGAAACAAAAGAAATATTTCAACTATTAAAAGAATAAAATTACAGTTTTTGCTTAGAGTTATGATGAAATGCCTGAACTTAATCCAGAAATTACAGTCCATAAACTTGTGATAAACTAAACTGCAATCCCTGTTAAACAATCTCCCAGAAGAATGCAATTTCAAATTGAGCAACAAGTCATTGTCGAAGCCAAGAAACTAATTAAGGCTAGTTTTATTCGAGAAGAAGATTACCTAACATGGCTAGCTAGTGTATTATCAGTAAAAAAAAATGATCAAATCAGAGTTTGTGTAGATTTCAGAGACTTAAACAAGGCTTGTCCAAATGATGAATTTTATTTACCTATTCAAGATTTGATGGTCGACATTACATCTACACATGGAATATTTTCTTTAATGGATGGATTATCAGGATATAATCAGATCAAAAAGTCTTTAAAAGATGAACAAAATACAAAATTCAAAACACCATTCTAATATACTGTTACAATATCATGCCATTTGGATTAAATAATGCTGGTGCTACTTATCAAGGATCTATGGCACGCATTTTTGACGAAATCATTCACAATTAGGTCGAATGTTATGTGGACTATTTTGTTGTCAATAGTAAACACAAAGATGAAGATGTCTACAATTTGAGAATCTTCTTTGAACGAATACAGAAAATTTAATCTTAAGATGAATCCCTTAAAGTGCTCAATTGGTGTCACCTAAGGGAAGTTTATAGGATTTGTTGTTTGACATCATGATTCTAAATGTAAGACTTCTAAATCATTAATCAAATCACAGGCAAATATACGACTCTAAAACCTTGACTTGAACAATAATTTTGTTATACTCTGAAATTGCTTCAGCAGATTCTAAATGTACTGTTCTTCTTAGTTCCGAGACAATATAATTTTACAACAGATGACTTGACAAAGCTTGCAAAGGAATTTTTCTGCCTAAAAGAAGATGATATTATAATTTTCATAAAAGAATGATAGGTTATTTCTCAAATTGACATTGGCAATCTACATAAAGTTGGTGATAACTTGGCAGTGACAGTAATCGACAAAGAAGAGAATGATTGGCTACAACCAATTATGCCAATATTTAAAAACTTGAAGCATAACTGAAACATTTCTATTGCAACTCAAATTAAAGAAAGGGCATTTTCTTATGCTCTAGTAAATGATTTTCTTCACTGATGATCATATGGTTAAGACGTATAAACCAATATGAGGCTCAAGAGATTGTTAAAGAAGTTCATTCAAGTTTGTGTGGTGCACACCAATCTAGACCTAAAATGAAGATGAAAATAAAAAGTATGGGATATTACTAGCTGACAATGATGACTCATTGTCTTGAACCTGCAAGGAAATGTCATGAATTTTAAGTACATGGATTGGTCTTACATCAACCGCCAAATGTCATTGCATCATGGTCATTTGAATATTGGGGGCAGATGTAGTGGGCCCTTTAAAACCTCTAGCATATGAAGGCCATTTATTCATTTTAGCGGCCACAAATTAGTTCTTTAAATGGGCGGAAGCAATACCACTCAGAGAAGTTAAGGCGAAAAAAATCTTTTAATTCTTCAAACACACATTGTATACTGATTCGAAGTTCTTCGAGATTCATTTCAGACAATGGGCTGGCCTTCCAAAATTCAAAAATGAACAATTTTATCTAAAGATACGGAATAAAATAGAGATATTCAAAGATCTAATTCCCTAAACCCGTTGTATTGGCTAAATACTTCAACAAAACTTTACTACATATTTTAAAAAGACGATAATTGACAGTCTGAGATAGTGGCATAAGAGATTGATCGATGCTTTATGGGTCTATAGAACTACATACCGAACTCCAACACGATCAACACTGTTTGCTTTGGTATATGTTGTTGAGGCTATGATACCACATGAAGTGCAGATTCCCTCTCTCAGGCTTGCAATAGAAAACAAGATAACTGAAGAATAAAATGTAAAAGTATGACTTGAAGAACTTGAAAACTTTGAAGGCAAGCGTCTACAAGCCCTACAAAATTTGGTGTTATACCAAGCAAAAATGATACAGGTCAACGACAAATTGAATCACCCAAGGACATTTCAAATCAGTGAATTAGTCTTACTTCTCCAAAGACCTATCCTTGGTCACCAAAAAATAGGTGAAAAATTCGAACCAATGTGGGAGGACCCGTATGTTGTTGAAAAGACAAACTCGGGAGGATCCTATGAGTTGATAGATTGTCAAGGAGAAAGAATCTTACCCCCAATCAATGGGTGGTTCTTTAAAAAATATTATGCTACATAATAAATGATGACTCGCTTGTAAATTGGGAAAAAATTAAATTAACGAATTTCCTGACGAGCAATGCCCTTTTTGCGGCTTTTCTTATTTTTCATATAATATGTGTTTGTGGACATTACTTCTTGTCAATAAGTTAAATGAATTTCATATTAATAAACTAAATTTAAAATAAGTCTGACATGTTTTTAACATGTTGGTCGCAGAAAAATGTCAAACAAAACACTTTTGTTTACTTTTAGAAGTGGTGTATGTTTGGCATTAGACCACTGATGTATCAAGAAAGGATCAAGAATCCATTTTGATTTTGATCTGACATAGATCGAATTACTGTATAATGTGTCTTTGTTATCCATTGTCGATAAAGAAGAAGCTGAAAGGAAATTTCTCATACTAGAATTTAGAACCCGACAGTAGGACATTATTAAAAAAAAAGGCAAAACCAATGAGTCAGAAATCAATACTTAACTCTCAGAAGTTGAAGTTTGCAGTAGTTGCTACGGCTCATAGAATCGTAGAATCATGTGTTGTTGGAGTCAATAAATTGGCATTTGGACTGACTAGGCCTCAAAGACGAAACAAGAAAAAATGACTAAAATGAATTCACAAAAAGGAACGAAAACACACAAAACCTATGGAGGAAGATACTTCTGGATTTGAATATCTAATCCCTAATTATACACCTGGATAGATATATACTTTCCTAGGAGTAGATAATTTTGATCCTAAATAAGAAGAAGCAATATAGAGAACAATCTTCACACCAGCTCCATATGTATTGGTACTTGACCTTACAACATCAGAAGAACCAACTGAATGAAAAATTTTTTCTAAAGAAGAATTAAAATGCATCCAAACATTCAAATAAAATTCTTTTGAACAACTCAATTATATCAACAGTCAAACTATCAATTTACTTGAAGTTATACAACTAATCACTAAGATCCACAGCCATAATTGAACATGTAATTGAAGCACGTGACCAAGTAATGGTTGGATAGTTGGAAAAGTGGACATACTTATAACCCAATAAATGGATACAAGATAGAGGTTGAATAACTATTCAATATAGATGTTGTTACAACTACGCCAAAGAGAGAGATGGGAATCCTCCAGGAATCTTACGATATGAGTGGATAGACCCAATGCCAATTACAATCATTCAAATTATCAAGAGATTGGTAGCTTGGGACGTAATGCCACGCAATTGTATTCTAGAAAGTTGTATCGTCAAGATTTATGAAGAAGGGGACTACATCCCACCACATATTGACTGTCATGATTTTTAAAGGCCTTTTTGTACACTATCACCGTTAAACCTATGTGCTATCATGTTTGGAAGAGAAATCCATATTATAGAACCAGGGGAGTTCTGTGGTTCTTACCAAATTCCCTCCCATGAGGATCATTCTTAGCCATACAAAGAAATGGACTTAACGTTACCAAACATTTCATTTCATGGGTCAGCAGATAACGTATCTTGATAATATTATGAAGAATGCACCCTGAAATGTGCTCGATCCATTACCAGCCTATACCAGAGCTTGAAGGATTACAACCTCTAAATCTACCATGACTCTGTGTAGATCGAAGCATCAGAGACATGCTTAACGAAACTTGTTTATGATAGTATCTTGGAGTACTAGATATTCGTGGTAGTTCTAGTAGCATCTGAGGTTTTGAAGATGACAAAAAGATAATGTGACAACTTCTGACATGATATTTTCTTGACAACCTTTGTTATCACATTTTCTCTGTAACATATGATGTACTGTTGACTTCTCTTATCAATGCTTTTGTTAATGTACATTATCTTTGGTGATGGAATAAAATCTTATTAAAAACATAAGTAAAAACTCCACCTGTCGACTATGCTTGTTCAGGTCTAGAAATGCTAAAATAAACACTTAAAATTAAGAATGATATGATTCAAAATAAAGAAAATTCTATGAAACAACACGAGACTGACATTTCGACTTATAAAGTCAAATTCCCACCAGATACATTCATCTTTATGTGCTTTTCACACATAACTTTAGTTACTGGATGTAAGACCTTCCTGACAGGAAATTATGGCTTTCATTTAACACTTCCATTGCGATAGGATATCATCTTTCAAGCATTCCTTTCCAAAACCAACATACCGACATTTGACATCTCTAAGAGAATGTAAAGACCACCTTCAATGGAATATGTTATTTACTCTCTCTCCGATTACTGGATATAAAACATTCCTGACATGAAATTACGGTTTTCCTTTAGCATTTCCAATGGGATAGGATATAAGTCTTCTTGCATTCCATCCCAAAATTGACAATACTGACATGTTACATCTTTGAGAGATGGTGTAAGACCTCCTTCAATGGAGTATGGCAACAACTCTCTCTCCTATTACTAGATGTAAGACCTTCCTCACATGGAATTAGGGCTTTCCTCTATCATTTTTCTTGGGATTGGATATAATTCTTCTAGCATTCAATCCCAAAACTGACAATATCGACATTTGACATATATGAGATATGGCAAAAGACCTCCTTTAATCGAGTATGACAACTATTCTCTCTCCTGTTATTGGATGTAAGACATTCCTGACACTGAATTATGACTTTCATCTAGTACTTTCTTTGGAAAAGGATATCAGGTTTCATGCATTCCTTTCCAAGACTGACATATCAACATTTGGCATCTCTAAAAGATGGTATAAGATCTCCTTTAATGGAGTATGACACACACCTTTCTGTTGGCTATTGAATGAAAGCATTTCCTGACACAGAATCATGACTTTCTCATAGTCCTATCACTCCTCTATCAGCAAAATACTTAACATGGTATAACCATATCTTTTCAAAAAATTACCGATAAACTAAAAATATGTAGGTTATCTACATTGTTTTGGTCAACATCAATAGGTGTGGCATACTTATTCAATATCCCACACATATTGGGGGACCATTTGTTGACCTCACTTTTTTGAGGACCCCAAAATAACACTCACAAACAAGACATGTCTTAAACCATTTACACTAGCTCAAGATCCCCATACATCTCTTTAAAAATCTAATGATCACCATGATCATTGATGCGTGACTCACCCTAACGGGGCATTATACTTTCAAATGCAAGATTTTGATTCCACCGCCAGAAAATTTAATCACTGACTGCAGCACCAAAAAATTGATGTGATTTTACTTATGAAAGATTTTATGAATTTATATTTAGATTCTTATAATTTGTAAAAGTTAAAATTTCAAACGCAAGTATACGTATCATATCAAGTAATACAAGGCTCTAGTGGAGTCCTGATTATCGATCCCACATGAAAAATTTTTAGAATATTAAGTAATATTTTTAGATTTTTTAAATAAAAAGTAATTTTTATTTCTTATTAAAGTTTATATTTTAAATTTAATGAAATTTATACTAAATATAAGTAAGCAGCACTAAAATAAATATTAATGCAGGTATAAATAAAACAACTTTCTCCTTTTCAACTAATCCAAGTTTTTTAGAATAATTATCATTTGTAAAGAATTTAGATTATGGTATTGTGCCAAATAGAAGCATTCCTATTCTTTACCCTTTGGTCCAGGCATAAAGAACATTGACTAATCTATAGATCAGTTCAGGATATTTTATTAGTAGAATGGGTTAATCTAGGCTCACACAACTAGATGTCCAAGGGTGGCTATGGTCAGCCCTACCAGTTACCCGTTCCCTTTCTATAAATCAAATTATTAGAATTTAGTCTGTCACTCTAAAAACTAACTAATTCTATGCCCAATAAATCATATATTCTCATTTATTTGCACTTCACCTTGAATAACCCGCATAAAGCCTTCGACTACCTAAGGATTCATGTGATATCTACTAGTTAAGAACTCATCTCCGGAAAGGTCTCAAAATTCTTCAATAGGTTTTAACAGTTTAAATGGTCAGTTTAAAAATTAAACTAAGATCAGGTATTAATATCATCACAATTGTTATAATTATTTAAAGTTAAATTCTCCAAGAAAGTTTAATTATCTTATTATCTTTTCATAGTTGAAAGGAGAAAGAACACTAACTACTAAGAACACATTGAATTCACACAACAAAACATATTTATAAAGCTTTGAACCAAGTTACAAATACTTGTCTAGAATGTTCCTTCAAGTTATCCGCTGACTCCTATTGACTTCAATGCAATGATGAAAGACTTCAACAGCAACAACAATAATATTCTCACACTTAACACTCAAAATAAACTAAAAATAAACTCACTAAATAATAAATAAGATGGCTCCCTAAAATGATTGGATGGCTATATAGTGCTTTGGGACTAAAGGATGCTAGAAGGGGTGAAAGGGGCGATTTTCTCTATAGAATGGGCTCCCATTTATAGAGCTCCGAATTTGATCAGGGGTTGCTTAAGACACCTCTTCAAAATTCGTCCAAATATAATGTATCTTTTAGAAGGTAACTGTCCCTCCTAGGCGCCGGGATCTGGCACCCAGGCACCAGACTCCCTGACCAGGTCTTTCGCACCTCTTTACTTTGGGTCACACCTCTTTGCGATTAAAATCGTTTCCTTGCATCCAGATGCATTATATCACATGTCATGTATATTAGGAGTAACGTCCAGTCTTCTAGAGTCTATATTAACCGCTTAACATAGTCAAAATAACTGCTTAAAGTTGTCAAAAATCTTGTTTGCGTCTGTATCGAACTGGCGCTTAGGCGCCTGGCCTACAATTTCGACAACTTTGCTTTTTTAGCTTCATTTTTGCTCTTTTTTGTTCATTTTTCCTTCTTGAACTCTTTTTTTATCACCAACATCCAAAAACATAAAAATACCTTTCTTTAAAGCATAAAATCCTTAAGAATTGAATCATAAATAAGACATAAAAATGGGTATTTTTAAAGTGAATCAAATTCTCCCAAACTTAAACGTTATTTGTCCTTAAGTAACCCCTTTTAATTACATAAAATATATAACATTTGGAATGAAGTTTAAATATTTAAGATTCCTTGTAATTTCTTTGTTTTATAAATACTTTAGCAAATCATTAACCAAATTTCACTAATTAGGTTTAATTTTAAGAATTTAAAGAATATTTAACTACCAAATCATAAGACTTCCAATTTTTCATTTTTTTAAGAATAATTGTGATTTATCATATTAAGGTCACATAGAATATTTACAAGAAAAATATTTTCATGAAATATTTTTCTAGTAAAAATAATTGTACATAAAAATTAAGTTATAACGGTAATTGGTTTTCTTCATATAAGATAATTCAAGTGAAGCCAATTTTTTATTAGGCATTTCCTCAAGTTTTTCCTCACATTTCTTTTTTTTTTCTTTTTTCTTCTCTTTTACCCTTTTTACTTTTTATTTTTTATTTTTTTATTTGTGAGGATTACTATTTTTGGATAGCCTATTAATGATTTTGAACTTCATTATCCTTAACTTATATTTAAAAAGTTATACATTTTTTTACTTAATAATTATGACATTATTAATAAGTATTTTTCGAAAATTATTTCAATCTTTTCTTTCTCAGGTAATAATCTTGATTCCTTAGTATTTCTAAAATATAATTCTCTTTACCATAAATAGAAAATTCTTATTCTTATTATTCTTTAAGTTAAATAATTCTATTCTTAAAATCAATCAAAATTATTGAAATTTTAGTTAAGTTTACTAAATTATTTATAAATTTGAAAAATTTAAGTAATCTTAAATAGATTTTTCATTCCTTATGTTATGTTAAATTTTTTTTTTAAAGAAAATAATAGTTCATTAAGGACAAATAATATTTAAATTTGATAAAAATTTTTTCCCTTCCCTCATACTTCAGCTTTAGTATATAATGAATTATAAAATTTTCTAAAGCATGAGAGAAAAAAATAAACATGAATTTATCTAGGTACAGTGATAATGCAGTAAGGAAAAACTCATTTCTACTCCTACACATGCTTTAATAGGAATACAACAGAAATAATTAAGCATATATAGAAAAGTTTGCAGAGCAGGAGTTAACTAATTTTTTTTAAAAACATGTGAAATTACTAACTATTCATGAATACTAAACAGTAGGTTGAAATAGAAATAAGCATTTATCATAGAAAATAAAAATTCATCCATATTTCAGTCTTAAACACATAACATAGCAGATACTCCAAAAAATATCAACATCAAAAGTTCACACAAAGTTATTTAAACAAATTGACACTAGCAAACAACAATACAATCACACTAATCAGTACTAACAAACAAGAAATAAACTAATAATAGAATCACAAATCTCAAGAGGTAAATATGACTACTAATCACTGTCTGTAGCCTCATCATCGTTATCTCCAAAAGAAAATTACATATCCTTCGGATCAACATACGGTGAAAATCTAGGACAGGTAGGAAATCGAACATCATGCCCACCCTTTAGGAATCAGACTAAAGACTCAGAATACTCAGCATTATAATCACTCTTCCTTTGGGTATACTCCGAGAGATGATCAATCATCTTATCGATTGTATCTACTCTACAACGAGTTAGAAATAACTCATTCTACTGCTCCATAAACTGATCATGTATGTACTCCCAGAAACTAGATGGTGGCTCAGGAGTAGAAGTTGAAGGTCTAAAAGTAGAAGCTCTACCAGAAGCAGGTAATGAAGTAGAAGGAGCAGTAGAACTCTTACCTCAAAGTCGATCATAGATATTGACACTTTCTCTTCCTATGGGCTTTATAGACTTGAGCTTTTCCTCAGAAAGCTCAAAGAACTACTCCAACACTTTCACACAGAGAATATATCAAAGATGGAAATCCAAGTCCAACAAATGTGCTAGAACGAGCAGTGGCCACTACAGAATCATAAATGATACTTCCTACATCAATCAGCTTCCTCTCCTGAATGAAATAATTGAGGATAACTCTATCATTGGTAACCTCGCTCAAATGATTGGATGGAATGAGACAAGCAGAAATAAAGTAGTTTCATGCCTTTGAAACACCACTAAGCTTAAAAGATTAAAAATTTACCCTTTTTCCATTCCAAATCTTCCAAGCTCCAGTACCATCAGTCAGGTAAGCAATAATCATATCTAAATCTCCCTCAGATTGAGATAATCCGGAGTAATAACACTCGATGTTTGGTGGCAGGCCGTAGAAAATGTTGATATGCTCGGAGTGAATCCTACTCAAAATCCTCTAATGAAAATCTCGTACTCTTCAGCATCCACGAAATTGGCATAAAACTCCCTAACCACAGGGATAACAGCAACAACAGTAAATTAGCGGAATCGTTGCCAGTTGAGTGCAACGATAGTTTCCTCAATTCTTCCATAACAATCAATTTAAACACGAAATTTAACTAAACTCTTCAATTCCAATTCATAATTTTCATTCCAATCTCAATGAATTCCATAACAAGAATATAATAAGGTTCATCATTCTATAAACAACACAAACAACATAAATTCAAAGCAAATTCCAAATTCAACAACACACATTGAATAATTAAGCAAACACATAAATTAGATAATCAACACACTAGAACTTGACTCAATAACACCTAGAGCACATAAGAGATCTATTCACCACATGTCTTCAATTTTCATCTGTTTCGCAATGAAGTTCGCTAAGACCACTGAGATAGAAAACCAACGCCCTTGGAAATTCCAAAGCCGTTTTTTCATCAATCCACTTGTTCTTCGCGTACATTGCTACTTAAGCATCTTGATAGGATGCCATATGATCAAATTGAAGTTTTGTTTGTCATTCTATGTGCTCAATTTGATGATACATTTCATGCAAACGATTCCCAATGCTTTGAAGTTCCACTTCAATCTTTTCCAAACGACTAAAAAATCTCTCCATACTAGCAGCAATAAAACCATTAAAATAAGGTTGAGGATCTTTAAGAGATTTGTCTCTTACCATATTTCCATGATTTCCTCTATCCATTGCTTCCAAACTCTTCTTAACTCCTCTAAAATAGATTGCACTGGTCGAAATTAAGGTTTACTATGTGATTGGGAACGAAGATAGGTCAATATATAGGGAGATTTTGAGTGAAAAACTGAAGAATTTCAGTTTTTACATGACCTGTAACTGTGGCTCTTAGGCGCCAGAATCTTGCGCTTAGGCCCTCGGATCATCGATACGCGCAGGTTATTCTGGCACTTAGGCGCCAACTTTTTGCGCCTAGGCACCGAAAGCTCGATAGACTCCGATTCGCCTATCGTTAAATTTATAAAATTTTGGTCTTAAAAATAGTTCTAATAAAAAGGTGTGATCCACATACAAACACGATTAAGATAACTGTCCCACCTCTTCAAGATAGGTCTAATAAAAAGGTTTTGACCAGGGGTTGCTTAAGACACCTCTTCAAAATTCATCCAAATACAATGTTACTTCTAGAAGGTAACTATCCCACCTAGGGTCCGGGATCTGGCTCCTAGGCGCCAGACACCCTGACCAGGTCTTTCGCACCTCTTCGCTTTGGGTCACACCCCTTCACGATTAAAATTGTTTCCATGCGTGCAGATGCATTGTATCACATGTCCTATATATTAGGAGTAACTTCCAGTCTTCTAAAAGCTATAATAATCGCTTAACATCGTCAAAATAACTGCTCAAAGTTGTCAAAAATCTTGTCTGCGTCTGTATCGAACTGGCGCTTAGGCGCCGGGCCTACAATTTTGACAACTTTCCTTTTTTAGCTTCATTTTTGTTCCTTTTTGTTCCTTTTTCCTTCTTGAACTCTTTTTTTATCACCTACATCCAAAAACATAAAAATACATTCCATTAAAGCATAAGCTCCTTTTTGTTCAGGCCGAACTGGCGCCTGAGAGCCGAATTCCGGCAGCTAAGCGCTAGATTCGTCTTTGCAAAAATTTGATTTAAATTTTATATTTTCCATAAAAACTTGTGAAATTCGAATCCTAATTACTCCTATAAGATTATTAATCCAATTTATATCCCCCAAATATTTCCTTAATCAATTTAAAATGATACCTAAGATCCACATTTTAAACACGAAATTTAACTAAACTCTTCAATTCCAATTCATAATTTTCATTCCAAACTCAATGAATTCCATAACAAGAATATAACAAGGTTCATCATTCTATAAACAACATAAACAACATAAATCCAAAATAAATTCCAAATCCAACAACAAACATTGAACAATTAAGCAAACAAATAAATTAGATAATTGACACGCTAGAACTTGACTCAATCACACCTAGAGCACATAAGAGATCTATTCACCACCGATCTTCAATTTTCATCTCTTTGGCAATGAAGTTCGCTAGGACCACCGAGATAGAAACCAACGCCCTTGGAAATTCCAATACTGTCTTTTCATCATTCCACTTGTTCTTCGCATACATTGCTACTTGAGTGTCTTGATAGGATGACATATGATCAAATTGATGTTTTGTTTGTCATTCTATGTGTTCAATTTGATGATACATTTCATGCAAACGATTCCCAATGCTTTGAAGTTCCACTTCAATCTTTTCCAAACGACTAAAAAATCTCTCCATACTAGCAGCAATAAAATCATTAAAATAAGGTTGAGGATCTTTAAGTGATTTGTCTCTTACCTCATTTCCATGATTTCCTCTATCCATTGCTTCCAAACTCTTTTTAACTCCTCCAAAATATGTTGCACTTGTTGAAATTAAGGTTTACTATGTGATTGGGAACGAAGATAGGTCAATATATAGGGGGGTTTCGATTGAAAAACTGAAGAATTTCAGTTTTTACACATGTAACTGTGGCGTTTAGGCACCGGAATCTGGCGCTTAGGCCCCTGATCATCGATATGCGCAAGTTATTCTGGCGCTTAGGCCCCAAATTTTCACGCCTAGGCACTGGAACTGCGATTGACTTTGATTCACCTATCGTCAAATTTATAAAGTTTCGGTCTTAAAAATAGGTCTAATAAAAAGGTGTGATCCACATACAAACATGATTAAGATAAATTCAAATCACAAACAATCACACTGATAATAAATGGTTTGCCTCCCACAAAACACTTGGTTTAACGTCGTCAGACCGATCTAATTAATTGAATTAATTGGGTAGACTCAGTTTGTAAGCCTCTTTATAATTTGGTTTCATTTCTCTCACATAAGGCTTTAGTCTTAATCCATTAATTTTAAATACTTTTCCAGTTTTGGGATCTTTAATATCCACAGCTCCATAAGGGTACACTTTCTCAATTATAAATGATCTCATTCATTTAGATCGTAATTTTCAAGGAAAAAGTTTTAAATGAGCATTAAATAATAACACTTCTTGTCCATGATCAAAGATTTTCCTTGAAATCTTTTTGTCATGCAATTTCTTCATTCTTTCCTTATAAATCTTTGCATTCTCATAGGACTCATTTCTTATCTCTTCCATTTCACTCAGTTGTAATAATCGTTTCTCTGCTACAGCATTAAAATTTTAATTGAACTCCTTTATTGCCCAGTAAGCTTTATGTTCCAGTTCAACATGTAAGTGACATTGTTTACCATAAACTAACCGATAAGGTGACATTCTGATAGGTGTCTTATAAGATGTTCTATAAGCCCATAATGTAGAATCAAGTCTATCAACCAAGTCAGTTCTTTTAGGATTAACAGTCTTCTCTAAAATTCTTTTAATTTGTCTGTTTGATACTTCAGCCATTCCACTTGTTTCAGGGTGATAAGCAGTTGCAATTCTATCTTCAATTCCAAAATTTTCTAGTAATGATTTAATTCTTATATTTCCGAAATGACTTCTCCCATCTGTGATAATTACCCTAGGCATTCCAAATCTTATAAAAATCATTTTCTTTAAAATTTTCAAAACACTTTTGGAATCACAGTTAGGTAAAGCCACAACTTCAATCCACTTTGAAACATTTCTAATAAAATATAAATCATTCCAAATGATGGTACGAACGGGCCCATAAAGTCTAAACTCCATACATCAAAAATTTCAATTTCTAATATAAAGTTTAGAGGCATTTCATCTTTTTTGGATATATTCCCCATTCTTTGACATCGATCACAAGTTTTCACATAATATCCAACATCTTTGAATAATGTACGCCAATAAAATATAGAATTTAAAATTTTAAATGCAGTTTTATCCACTCCAAAGTGTCCTCCAAATTCAGAATCGTGACATTTTTGAATAATTGCAAAATTTTCTTCATAAGGTACACATCTTCGAATCACAAAATCTCTTACTATTTTATATAAATGAGGATCTTCCCAAATATACGATTTACAATAATTCTTGAATTTCTTAATATATTTGCTATTCAACCAATATGGTAAAATATTTCTAACGAAATATTTAACTATATCTACATACCAAGGCATTTATAATCCTTGAATGACATATAATTGTTGATAAGGGAATTTTTCATTTATATTTTCTTCATAAATCTTCTCACTATTATTTTTGATTCTTGATAAATGATCAGCAATTTATTTTTCAGCTCCTTTTCTATTCACAATCTCAAAATCAAATTCTTGTAAAAGTAAAATCATCTGATCAATATAGGTTTAACATCGTTTTTAGACATTAAATACTTAATAGCATAATGATCAGTATGTATGATACATTTCATTCCAAGAACATATGGTCTAAATTTATCAAAGGCATATGTTATTGCTAAAAACTCTTTTTTAGTAGTAGTGTAATTTATTTGAGTTTCATTAAGAGTTTTGCTAGCATAGTATATAACTTTAAAAATTTTCTCATATTTTTGTCCCAATACAGCTCCAATTGCATAATCACCTACATCACACATTAATTCAAAAGGTTTACTCCAATCAGGTGCAACAATAACAAGTGCAGTGATTAATTTTTCTTTTAAAATATTGAATGCATTCAGACAATCTTCATTAAATTCGAATTTAGCTTCTTTTTCCAATAAATAGCGAAGAGGTTTAGCAATTTTAGAAAAATCCTTTATATATCTCCTATAAAATTTAACATGACCCAGAAAACTTCTCACATTAGTAACGGTAATAGGTGGTTGAAGTTCAGCAATAATTTTCACTTTTACCTGATCAACTTTCATCCCTATTTGTGAAATTTTTTGTCCAATTACAGTTCCTTCTGTGACTATAAATTGACATTTTTGCCAGTTTAGAACTAAATTTGTTTCTTCTCATCTCTTCAAAACATTCATTATATTTTCCAAGCAAGACTCAAAAGATGTTGCAAGTACTGAAAAATCATCCATAAATATTTCAATTCCTTTATCAATTAAATCACATAATATTGACATCATGCATCTTTGAAAAGTTGCAGGTGCATTGCATAAACCGAAAGACATTCTTATAAAGGTAAATGTTCCATAAGGACTTGTAAATATTGTTTTCTCTTGATCCTCAGGAGCAATAAGTAATTGATGATAACCAGAATATCCATTTAGAAAACAGAACTATGAGTGTCCAGCTAATCTATCCAACATTTGATCCAAGAAAAGAAAAGGAAAATGATCCTTTCTAGTGACGTTGTTTAATTTTTGATAATCAATACAAATTCACCATCCGATAACTTGTCTTGCTGGGATTAATCCATTTCTTTCATTAACAATGATAATTACACCTCCTTTCTTAGGAACACAATGAATAGGACTCACCCATTGGCTATCCGAAATAGGATAAATATTTCCAGCATCTAACTATTTTAAAATCTCTTTCTTTACAACCTCATTCATAATTGGGTTCAATCTTCTTTAAGGTTCAATAGTGGGTTTACAATTTTCTTCCATTAAAATCTTATGCATACAGATTGAAGGGCATATTCCTTTTATATATGCAATAGTCCAACCAAAAGCTTTTTTATAATTCTTCAGAACTCCTTTTAAGTTTTCTTCTTGATCTTTACTCAATTCTAAAGATATAACTACTGGTAAAGTTAATGAATTTTTAAGAAATGCATAATTTAAATGTGTAGATAGCATTTTTAATTCTAGTTCAGGGGCTTTTTCGATTGAGGGTAAAAGTATATCATTTTTAGTTATGTCTAAAATTTCCCAATTTTCATGAATATAATGAGTTTCTTTAGGTAATTTTTCTTCATTTACTTTTTCAATTTCTTCAGTTAATGACTCATTATATATCACAGATTCATCATTTTTATCTTTAAAACTGACCTTACATTTTTCTTAATAATGTTTTTCAATTATATAATCAAAGATATCCATTCGATAGCATTTTTCTTTATCAGGATAACTCATTGATTTCAGAACATTAAATGTTATCTCTTGATCAATAACTCTCATTGTTAATTCTCCTTTTTGCACGTCAATCATAGCAGATCCGGTAGCTAGAAAAGGTCTCCCTAAAGTAAATGATATTTCTTTATCTTCTTCCATATCTAGCACAATGAAATCCACAGGAAAGATAAATTTATCTACCTTAACAAGAACATCCTCTATAACTCCTTTAGGATAAGTGATAGATCGATCAGCTAATTGAAGGGTTACAATGGTGGGAGAAATCTCTCCTAAATCTAACCTTTGAAAGACTGAATATGGGATGAGATTAATACTTTCTCTTAAATCACATAAGGCTTTTCCACAAAATTTTTCTCCAATAGCACATGGTATAGTGAAACTTCTAGGATCTTTAAGTTTCTGAGGTAATTTCTTCTAAATTATTGCACTACATTCTTCACTTAATGCAACAGTTTCATAAGCTTCAAATTTTCTTTTCTTGCTTAAAATATCCTTCATAAATTTTGGCATAGCTTGGCATTTATTTCAAAGCTTCAGCAAAAGGAATGTTGATGGTAAGTTTCATAAAAATCTCAAAGAACTTGGAAAATTGTTGGTCAAGCTTCTGCTGTTTTGATCTTTGAGGAAAAGGTGGTGGGTGGTCTTTCAACTTCCACTTCAATAGGAATTACAGTCTGATCTTTACTTGGAGTTCAATTACTTCTACCTCTCTCTCTTTCTTAATTTCATTCAAAATTTTCTCTTTTAATTCCTTTCCACTTCTAAGTTATACATCTTTTGCTTGTTCATGTTCTTTCCCAGTTTCATTCGGATTAATTTCGACATTGCTAGGTAGTGGTCCTTGAGGTCTGTAATTAATAAAATTGACAATTTGACCCATTTGATTCTCAATATTACGAATAGCAATGTTTTGACTTTATAGCTGATTACCCAGTTGCAAGATCAATTCTTCTATAAATAACTTTTTCTGCTGATTATTAAAACTAGGAGGGTAAGTTGGTCTAAAGTTTGAATTTCCTTGATTGTTCCAATTTGGATTAACTTGATTAATACTCCATTGTTGATGTCCATTATTCCAATTAAAATTAGGATGATTTTCCAACCAGGATTTTAATAATTAGAATAAGGGTTATTAGTTTTACTAGCAATAGCTAGCAAAGTTTCTATTGTTTGAGAATCATCAGTATTTGCAGAATTATCATTACTTACATGCAATATATTAATAGAAAAATTATCTAATTTCTTAGATATCGCAGCCACTTGTGAAGCTAAAATAGAAAAGGCTTCATTATCTTGAATACTTGCCATTCTTTTAGGATTAACCCTTTCAAAAGGTCATTGAAAATTATTATTAGCCATTTCATCAATTAAAGTATAAGCTTCTTCAAATTTCTTAGCCATTAAAGAACCATCAACAGCAGCATCAAAAATAGATCTAAGTGATCCAATAAGTCTATTATAAAATGTTTGAATAATTAACCAATCTGGCAAATCATGATGAGGACATTTTCTTAATAGTTCTTTAAATCATTCCCAAGCTTCATAAATTGTTTCTCCATCAAATTGTGAAATGAAGTTATATCATTTCTTAATTTAGTAGTTTTAATGTCATATCTGCCCATGTCATATCTGCCCATGTTTAAATAGAACAAGTTGCTAATGAATTAAGCCACATCTTTGTTTTATCTTTTAAGGAAAAAAGAAAGAGTCTAAGCCTAATAGCATCATCAGAAACATTATTATATTTAAAGGTAGCACAAAGTTCTAAGAAACTATCAAGGTGTAAATTTGGATCCTCATTAGGTTGTTGACCTCATTTTTGATGAGGTCTTTTCTCTTTTCTCTCCTTAGTACTTAGGATCTAGCCTTAGGCTTTTCCTTTGACTATCTTAGAGGACTAGGAATGGAACCCATCACCTAGAAATTCATACACCTCTTAACTCCCTGCAAACTGATAAGTTTGATTGTAAACCCCTAAGTCACTTGGAGGGTTAAGATCAAATGTGGAGGTTTAAAGGATGAGTTCCTTATAGGACTCTTTGGCCTTAGGACTACCCTGGGTGGCCTGGTCTAGTGAAGGTTGACCTGCACACATTACACTTTCACACACATTCCAAATCCTAAAACCATTCATACCTAGCTTGACTTCCTGACTCATGTAGGTAATTCATATGGATGGACCTTAACCCCTAGGCCCTTGGCTAAGAGGGTTAGGAACAACATAGTGGATGCCTCAAATGAGTCCTCTCATGGTTCTTATGGGCTTGATATGGCTTCATGGCTCAACCAAAGTGATTCCATTCTACTCAAACTTGATCAATCTTTATTTTTCCAAAATTTCAATTTTTGACCCCCGGGCCCTACACCCACCAAACCTACCAAATGTCCTTGAAGCTATCCAAATTTACAAAAATTACCTAAAATACCCAAAATTCCTCAAAACCAATCCTAAACATTTCCCACCATCCAAATATACCAAAATTTCCAAAAATACCCCCTAATACCCTCCAAATACCTAAAATGCCCTTTTTAACCAAAAAATTCATAAATTCCAAAAATTCCCAAAAATTTCAAAAAATCGCAAATATTCCCAATTTCATTTTGTTCAATTACACCATAGGCTAATTTTGTCAATTTAACCCACTTTTACGAAAACCCCAAATTTGGCTCATTTTTAATCAAAGTAAGCACAATGTCAAACCAAATCAACCCAATTGACCTCAATGTTGATCCAATCAAATTCTAAACTTGAATTCAATATCCCCAATATCAATCTAGACTAAATCCAAGTTCAATTTGATTAAAATTTGGATCCAATTCCAATTTGAAGCTTAAAATCCAATTTTGGCCCATGACCTAAACTTAGCCCAAACTATCCCAACTCAACTCCAATTAACCCCAAATCTTTTCTTAAACCTTCCTAAGATCCCCATAAACAAAACACTAACAAGATTTGCCCCAAATTTTAACCTAAACTCCACCCAAAACTAACCCAAACCAAAATTCCCAATGTTTGGCCTAAACCCACCGTGAACCCAAATGGGCCCAAATCCCAAAATCAAAGCCCAAACAAAGCTGAAAAACTCTTTGTAACACCTTCATAAATATTTTGCAACATTAATTTTACATCAATTCTAACATTAGCGCATCCTTAGCCCAAGTTAGCCCAATTTGACCCACTTTTGCCCCTTTACCTAAAAAAGTCTCAAATCAAACCCAGTTCAACTCTAAATCACCTCAAATTTGTTTCAAATCACTCATGACACACCTTAAACTAAACCCAACATTTATTTGGCATGATCCTTCACAAAATTTTTCATCTAAAAGTCCATTTTGAAACATAAAGCCCACTTTCTTAAACCCTTATAAAAGCCCATTTTTACCAAATTTAAAAGGCCCAAAGTCAATCCAAAGCCTACATGACACTTTCACCGCATCATCCCTAAGTTTCAAATTCATCATTAAACGTTTCTAAACTAAGCCATGTGCCAGTTTCCCCTAAATTCATCAAAAATGCCAAAACCCTTTTTCAAGAAACAAGCCAACCTTTTCCAAGACAAATGTAAGCCAAATGTGAGCCATTTACAAGCCATATGAAGCCATGAGAGTTTTGAAACCTCACCTAGTTATTTATGGCAAGAAGAGGGGAGCCTTTCCTAAGCCTTCATTAAGCTCTTTTAACCCCATTTATGCTACACTCTAAACCAAGTTTAGCCAAATCACCTTGGAAGGGGACTTCACCACCCCTTCCTAGCTGACCCAAATGATTCTCCCTCAGCCCAAAGTCAAGCCTTGGGGAGGTGCACCTAGCCTAAACCATGCCTTGGACCAAATCAAGCCAAAATGACCCTTCTCCCCTAACACTTAAATCAAACCTCTTTACACTTAACATTGGCCAATTGAACCCACAAACTTCAAGCCCTGACCCTCTTGATCAGGATGGTGACCTGACCCTGGCCCGCCAGCCACCAGGTTGCCGAAAAACACCATGGTCGAGAGGTCTAAATGGATTCAAAAATTCAATTTGAGCTAGCTGAGTTGTCCCATGCCCAATGGCCACTGTAGCTGTTCTTCTCTTCACCAGAGAAGTTGATCCAAGCCATCAAACCCCCCTGGGAGCCCCTGGCCATGGCTATTTAAACAAGCCACCCCCTCTCTACCAAAAGGTTGGCTGAAATCAACCTTCATAGAATCCCTCCAAACTCCTCACAGAGCTTCCTCTAGCCAAGAGCAATCCATCCCCACTGTTCTCTTGCACTAAATCCCATTGATTGAGCTCAATTTTGGATCTCAATTCTCAGGCCAGAATAGGACATCTCTCAAACCTTTAGGAAAACCAAATTAAACTCACCCACACCTGCACCGGACCAAGAGAAGGAGTTCCCCAGTGGAAGCCCCCTCACCAGGCCAACCATTCTCTCTATCGGCCAAGCTCTGAAATTGGGCTTGGTGGAAGTTGTAGCTAGACAATTCGACGGGGCTAGAGGCTTCATCCCTAGGCTCCTCCATCTCCAGCAAACATGCCGAGCACATTCAGTTGAGGCCTCACCTCAGGAACCAAGGTATGGACACTCCTCCTCCCCGAGAGCGTCCAGCGAGTCTACATTTCGTTTGAGTTGATTTAAATGCATGTAAACCATATGGATGTGTTCGTCTCTTCAAGACAAATCCATAGAGTATAAGAACACGAAAATCTATTGAGAAACGAGGGAGATATTAGGGTTTGAGTGTGGACGATCACGGATGCACACCAGTCGGAGACGACAACCAGCCACCGTTGGATCAAGCGTGTATCGACTGGAAGGCTCACATTACGTCAGACCAGGGAACAGTACGTGAACCGCGAGCTGCGTGACGCTGAGTAGGATGGTGGCAGCGAATGGGGAGCGCGCCGAATGGATATTCGGAGATGATAAGGTTGCTGTAGCGCTGAGTCAGATAAGTAGGAAAATATGGAATTTATGATTTAATAAATTCCTGAAACTTAGAAAATCCACATCTTTGTTTAGAAAAATCATAAAAATAAAATAAAAATTCCCTCTTGCTCAGTGAACAGAGGAGAATAATGTGGAAAAGAATTGAGTTAATTTGATGAGTATTTTATTTTTAATTAATTAATTACTCATTTCAATATTTTAATTCTCTATTTGCATAGACAATTCACCATGGCATGAGACCATAGAGCTTTTAAAGCCTCTGATCTCGGGAACATTCCCTGAATAATTCACGGTCAAAGGTTATTTCTTTGGCAAGTTATGTATTTTTCAAGTTTATGTCACTGTTTTTGGTACTTTAATTCCATTAATTAGCATATTGCTTAAAAAATTCTAAGAAAATTTGGGGAAGTTTCTTAGGACTAGAGGACCCTAGGATAATTATGTTTTGAGTTAATTCATTAAGAATAACCCTAATTGGCCTAATTACTCAAAAATGAACTTTAATTAAGTAGGGTTGACCACACATCAAAAGAACTTAAAAACAATTCTCCACTGAAATTTAGGATCAGAGGGACCTCACAAAAAAATTTGAAATCAATTGGAAATGTTTAATCCCACTAAATGGATTAATTAAGTTACGTGACCATGATCAAATTTTAAAAATTCATAACTCAAAAAATACATTTTAAAAATTCACCAAATTAGTTTTGGGGCTTCTCTAGTATCAGAGGAGTCTAAGAAAAATAAAATTGGAATTTTTCAAAAATCTTCATTTTCTACCTTATTTCAATATTTTAAATAATTAAAAAATAATAAAAATCATAAAAATAATAAAAATCACAAAAATGTCATAATTTAACTCCTAATCACTTAGGAACAAACTAAATATTTTTCTCAAGTCCCTAGGATAAGATATTGAATTTTAAAAGCCCTAAAACTATTTTTGAATTAAAAAATGAATTTTCCAACATTTTCACTAAATTAATTCTAATAAATCAAGAAAAAATGAGAAAAATATAAAATTTGTTTCTCTAAACTCCTTGAGGTCAGAGAGACTTAAGAAAAATATAAAATTTATTTTTCAACTTTAAATTTATTTTATAATTAATTAACACTACAAAACTCAAAATAATTATAATAAATAAAATATAATTCAAAAAATCACTGTCCAAGTGGTCCTCTGGTCATTGGTAACATCCCATGATTTTCTTAAGGACAGAAACCTTACCTTGGTCATGTTGTTGAATTTCCATTGAAAATCCCTATTTTCTATTAAAATAAATATATAAATTAAATTAAAAACAGAAAAATCACATTTTCTCCTTTAATGTCTTAATTGACATGTGAGTGAAGTGACATAAAAATTTCAAGCACATTTGAGCTCAATTTAATAAGTTATGAAATAAACAAACTTAAAAGGGCATATTAATAATTAAGAATTGTAACCCCTAATTAAAAATTTAGGTTTAATCAAAATGGGGGGTAAAATATTTGATCTTAATTCTTTCTTAGATGATTGAAACTTTGGAAATTAAAAGGGTAGGAACTCATAGGTCACTTTTAATAAACCAAAAAAAAATGAAACCTTAATTAATTAAATAATTTGAATTTTGGAAGAATAATTAAAAAAAATTGGATTATTAAAATGGGGATATAATTTAGAGAGACTATAATCACTTAAACTAAAATCCCCAAATGAATCACTTTAATTATATTTAACTCTTAATTAAACATAAGATAATAATTGAAATTAATAAATTAATAATAAATAAAAGGTAACCCTTAATTAAATTAAAACTTAAAACATTAAATAACTTCATAATTAAATTGAAATAAATTTAAAACATCAAAAAAAATTAATTTCAAAAATCACTTAAGAGCAAATTTAAAACAAACGTGAAACATCAAAATCAATTTCAAAGAATAATTCTTAATTAAAAAAAATCAAACCAACTAAAAGTTAATCTAGAATATTGCAATTCAATTAAAATTAAATCATTAAAGTCTAAATTAAATAATTTAAACTCCTCTTTCAATTCAAATAGTTTAAAACACTTAAGAATAAAAGAACTTCAACACTATTCCAAACTTAAATTTATTAAAATTTTATAACTAAATTAAATCACCTTAAAACATTGATTCTAATTTTAAATCGCTGAAATTCTTAATAAATTGATTTGCCCCTAAAGACTTTTATCATTATAACTCTTAAATGGAGCATCAAGTGAGGTGTCACTTTACTCATCGGACAATCAAATGTCCAAGTTCATTGAGCAAGAGTTAAAACTTAACTAAAAATTTCTGGATGATTGATTCATCTCTACAATAAAAATTCATTTAGACTCGAAATAGTCTCAAAAATATTGAAAAGATGTTTACGATTTGTCCTAAGCACTTTCTCAATATGATGAGATGTTTTAGAAGAATAACTGAACTTGATTGTCCTTTGATGAAGAAAATCATCCTTAACAAAACACAAAAGAACCTAGACGTCGTAGGGATTGACTAGCAATAGGATTAGGATTTTGGTAGACAATCAAAACCTTCCCTTAGCTTTACCTAGGTGTTTTCTTGCAAATATATATAAATGCCTTAACATGTGCTTTAAGTGTAGCTTGGAATGACGGGAAGACCCTCCAGGTACGCTTTTATTTTATTGCAAGTTACTTACATGTACTGCGCTTTACTATTCTTGCATGTTAAATAAGATTGTTGCGTGAAAACTGAAGCCTTTAGGATAGCCACAAAATTGAAACCCAAAACTAAATTAAATGTCACAACAAGATAAAATTTACCGCCACAACATTCAAAATATAAAACAACTCAAAAATTAATCACAAACAGAACACAAAACTATAACTATAAATAAATTAAAACGTCTTGTTTGATAATCGGGAATAACTCGGATGATGAAACCTACGTGTTTCTAACGGGATTCCCCACGGTCTAAATGAAAGTGTGGAACTCATTCTGTTGAGTTTAGCAAATTCATCTGGACTAAGTGAATCTGATAAAAATAACGGTGTCGGAATGATGGAACCGTGGGATCTTAACCGGTGTTGTTATAATCAACTTTAAGATTCCCTTAATAAAACATTAAAGACATTTGAACTTTAAGATTCTTCTAAACCAAAACACTTCTCTCATCCCCTGATTTTTGCTTTCTAAAAATAAACCTCTGCAACAACAAGGAGCTTGGAGCATAGTGGGTAGCACGGCCATCGTCGTCAGCGAAACTTGTGTCTACTTCAGCAAAAACTTTCTTAGAATTAAATAACAAGCGATAGGATTTCGAGGTCGTCTTCCTAGTGCAACATAAACCCTCACCCTTATTGTTAGGCATTTGTATAATCATGTTATGTAAATTAAGCCCTAACCGGTCTTAGGACTCCGAGGTAGTCGTTTGGTACGACATAAACCCTCACATCTTCAAGGCTATTTGTATGATTATGTCGTATAATATAAGTCCTAATTAATTAAAACTGGCAGGATTATAACATTAAATAAACTCCCAAATTGAAGCCAAACAATAGGATAGTTTGGGAAGTTTCCAAGATTCTTCTTGGATCCTCAGCTTCTCCTACTTCTCTTCCTTTGGACTCCTAAAATAAATTGTTCCAAATTTGATCCACTCCCTATTGAAATTTCCAAAATCCAATTCTTGAGAGCAAAACCACTGATCATTATCGAGAGTTTTCTTAAATGATTTCTGTCATTTAAGATGTAATTAACTATAGGGGTTGCCCTTATAGGGAACTTTAAGAACCCAGGTAATATAAACCCTGCTTAATTCCTTTATATTAAGCAGGGGAACTTGTCGGCTTATAAAATTGGTTCGCAGACCATACGGATGTCACAAATTTTCTAGTTTATTTAACCGAGCCCCATCATCAAGCAGTGTGTCTATTCTTCGAGATAGATATACGGTTTGTGATGTGGTGCTCGTTTATATAAACTATTTGGGATGTGAGATCGATTTGATTTCATATCTTAAAATTTTCAAACATAAAGTTATTTTAAAAATCAAATACTACTTTCTAAATTATATATATATATTTAAATTAAATTTAAAATTTAAAATTTGAAGATAATTTCTGTAGGCAACCCCCTTTTCTAAACACATAACCTAAAAATATGCCGACAACTTCTGGCGACTCCGTTGAGGACTGATTCCTCTCTCCATTTTGATCAGATGATTTTGCTTTTATAAATCAGTAGTGTACCCATGTCCCTAGTGGAGCAAACTGCCATTCTTTCCGTTGGCATACCACATTCATTTCTATCTTAAACGGGTATAGCCAACTTCTCTCGGATTTAGGAGCCACTATTTAGACTTCCCTAAATAGAGAGGTTCTGAAATCCTTTTACCTCTTTACTGAGGTGGGGTGGAGCCCCAATAGGTGTTAGCTTAGGAGCGGTCCTCGGGTTGAGAAGTCTTACAAGACTTTCTCTTCCTTTCCAATTCTGAATCGGGTCCTTTACCTTTTCTATACCTTTTATGATTTTGTTCCTAACAAACAAATCCTCTAATAAACAACCTTCTAATAAACAAATTCTCTTAAAAATCACAAATAAATTAAGATAAATGAGAATGTATTCGGACTCTTTTCTTTTTCGTTCTAAGTTTTATGACGAAAGGAAGCATAATTAGGGACTGACATTCGGAATCTACACTGCAGAAAATGACTGCACCAAAGTTAATTTTCTCCTTCACCAATGGAATGGACTTCGCCGTCTATAAGGATGAACTGCCGAAAATGGAATCATCCGTTTTGTTCA
The DNA here is from genome assembly GCA_022702705.1 of Papilionanthe hookeriana x Papilionanthe teres. Taxonomy (NCBI): domain Eukaryota; kingdom Viridiplantae; phylum Streptophyta; class Magnoliopsida; order Asparagales; family Orchidaceae; genus Papilionanthe; species Papilionanthe hookeriana x Papilionanthe teres. Next base: position 37,624,215 of record CM040429.1, on the reverse strand, counting down.
AGGATTCGACAATACAGATATTAAGTTCGCTGACGTTACTCTTTTCACACTAATGGACAAAGTGGCAGAAACTGAGGAGCCCCTAATTGAGTTCAACGTGAAGTCGACTCAAGAATTCCCTCCCCTGCAAAGGGTTTCAGCTGAAAGAATTACTGCTATTCGTAGGAGGATTTTTGTCTCTACCCCCACCAGTCTAGTCATCTCTGCACCTACCCTAGCTTCTGCCAAATTGAAGACGAAGGAAATCCAAGTCTGTGATGAGCCTGTCACCGTGGAGGGTAGAGATTTTGCTACAATACCATCTGTTTTCAAGATTGGGTCCAGTTCAAGAGTTTCACCCCTAACTTGGACTCAAAGGAGAAATAGAAGTAGAATGATAGCCAGGATTGAGAAAGCCAAGGCCGCTGAAGCTACTTTCCTTGAGGAGATTCCTGAACTGCCTGAGTATACACCTCTGTTGGAAGGAAAGTAGGTTTCACCCCCTCTCTGCTGCATCGGATGAAGAAGACGTCTGAACGATTGTCACTACATTACCCCGACCTGCATAATATAGTAACTACAAAAGAAAAAGGGTTAGATTATGCCATTTGCTCGGATACAAGCTGTGATAGAAAAATTGGCAAAGAAAGAAAGATGCCTCGTGTCAGAAATCCTAAGAAGAATGGGATGAGTACCGGTTAGATCTCGCCTCGGACCACGAGTAGAGCCTGTCACTACTGTAGAGAAACCAAGGAAGAAAATGAAAGCTAGTTCACCTGTTGTTGTATCAAGCCATCATATTAGGGAGGACACAACCTACCAGCATATAGCCGACAGACAGTCCGGTCCTAGGCCTTCAGCTGCAAGAAGGATGGTGTGGCGACCTATTATTACCGAGCCGAGACCAACACAATGTCCTGAAAAGAAAAGCCTCGTCAAAGAGCCTGAATCAAAAGAAAGTGCTACTGGAATAAAAGAAACCTCCGAAAAAGAAGTTCAACAGCCATCACACGACAACCGCGAGACCATCTGGAAGAGACCCCTCTAGGATGCTATAAGAAAGCTAAGGTCGGATATCCGACGGTTAGCGAAAGAAAGAGGAGAAAAGTTGGAAAATGAAGTTGATTCATCAGATTTCATGGATGAGGAGCCGAGATCAATATGGTTAAGACACGATCATCGTCAGCTTCATAAGGTGCTCCTGCAGCTGCGGAAGGAGATGAACTGGAAGTAATGAGAGCACAGCTTCGGGAAAGAGATGACACAATTTCCTAGATGGCAAAGAGGATGGAAGAGATGGCCATTGCTTTAGCCACTCTCTAGAGTCAGGTACAACCTCAGAAAGAAGCACCCCCAGAGATCATCCATATTGCAGATGGAGGAAAAGAGATCACATTTGTTAACGGAGATGAACAAATGAAGAAAGATTCTACGCAAAGCATGATTCCTGAAAAGAATTTCAAAAACATGGTAGAACAACAGGTACGAGAAGCCTTAGCACAATCTAAGAGCGGAGCATCTATTCGTACGGGTAGACCTTACCCTGAAGAATTTGACGTGGTCCAATACCCAAAAGGCTTTGTACCACCTCTGTTCAAGACTTTTGATGGAACGGGAAACCCCTGGCAGCATGTTACACATTTTCGTGCTAGTTGCTGCAATGCCAGTGGGAGTGACGCTTTACTCTTTCGTTAGTTCGTCAGCAGTTTATCAGGGATCGCCTTCGACTGGTACGCAGAATTTCCAAATGGTTCAGTTAAGACCTTTGTAGAATTGGAAAATCTCTTCGTTATGCGGTTTCCCAGGGCTCGGCACCACATCACCATCCGTGATCTAGTGGTGGAGCACCATAAACTGAACGAGACTTTAGTGGATTACATACTTCGATGGAGGAACTTAAGCATGAAGCGTGAGCAACAGCTTCAAGAACAGCATGTAGTCGGCATCTTGCTCGAGAATATCCATGGTCTGATAGCACTTCTCCTTAAAGGATTTACAATTAAGACTTTCGAGAAGTTGCTTAGCAAGGTCGGGAGCTTGCAAGAAGAGGCAAAGTAGTTAAATTTCGTGGACAAGAACGATAAGCAGAAGCCTGTAAAAGCATTTGAAAAGAAATATGGAATCGTTGCGGCAGTAGATAAGGGAAAGCAGCCGGTTCAGATACAGCCAGAGCAGCCACAACCAAGCTATCAATCACTGCAACGTACTTACCAACAACCTCAGCAAGGTTATCAACAGCCTCGACCGAGCTATCAGTTGTCTCAGCATTATGAACAACCGCCTCATCCACAGTGTACCCTGAAAGATTTTCTAAATAAGGAATATCCATTCAAGAGCAAAGATGTTCCACAGTTTAATGAAAACACCAGATTTTCAGGTACCAGAGCCCAAGAGGCTGGAAGAAGTCAACAAGAAAGATCATCCGAACTATTACCCTTACCACCGGATGCTCGGGCATAAGATAGAGGATTGCATCACTTTCAAGAGTTGGCTTGATGACAATCTCCGGAAAGGGAACATAACGATCCCGGAGGAATACATGAAGGAACCCCAAAAAAGGAGGTTCCGTCAATGTTATCTCGACGGATCCTATTGTTCCAATAAACCCATATACGATCGATGATGGATGGAGTATCGTCTGGACAAAGTCTTCAAAGAAAAGTTTGGATAACATCCAGACCGCTTCGATACGTTCTTCAACTCAGAGTTTGAAACATGCCAAGCCGACACTATCGCTTGTGATCGAAGAACCGCCTCAGAAAGAGGAGAATATTGTAGAAGAGAAGAAGATCGAGGCTACAAAGGTTAGACTATGGGTTGCTTATCCTAGGATGGTTGTTTCTGATTCAGGAGTGAAATCCCTCGAACTTCTGACTATTTTGCTCGCCCCGGCGGGATCTTGTAATGATAAGAGTTTTGGTGTTGGCTACGTTTTGACTATTTCTAACGATTATGTAACAAATGACAACCAACCTAATCCGGATCTAGATTCCAATATAACTAACAATTCTCAAATCATACTAAACCTCGATGACCACGACGAAGAAGATGTTCACAAAGGAGGCTACGAAAGCTCAACAAGTAACGAGTCCATTTGTGAATTTCGAGGAGCTCTAATTGCGATAGAATTAGAGTCATTAGATTCCGAAGCAACTGCAGAAGAGCCAGTCATTCTAATTCAAGAGGATACACCGGCAGATTCAGTACTAGATACAGAAGAAATAACAAAAGTTAATTTAAGAAGCGGAAAAGTTCTACCTTCGAGAATGGGTCCAAAGGATAAAGGAAAGCAGGTGGTTGCTCAGGAGGAGCCAACCCCAGCAGAGAAATTGCCCATTCGGGAAGAAACCGAGGAACATGGTAATAAAGTGGACTATAACGTGCTAGCCCATCTTAGGAAGCTACCAGCCAAACTGAGCATATACGACGCTCTGATCCTGTCAAAGGAGATGAGGGAAGCTCTGATCAAGGCTCTACTTGATCCATAGATTTGTTTAGCTCAACTGGCCGGTAATTCCTTTAATGAGGTTTGCTCGTTAAAAGAACAGCAAGGTGTTACCTTCACGGACAATGATCTACTACTTGGAACAGCAGATCACAACCGACCGTTGTACATTTCAGTCACTATTGGAAATTTTACGCTCTCCAGAGTGTTGGTTGATCTAGGAGCATCAATCAACATAACGAATCTTCGGATGCTAGCATATTTGGAAATTGATGCTCGCGACCTCAAAGCAAACAAGATGTTATTAAGAGTGTTCAATCAGAAAGGAAAAAGAGCTTTTGGATCAATAACACTACTGATGAAGACCGGTGATTTAGCAAAGACAACCATAAAATTCCATATAACTGATTTTGAGACATCGTTCAGTGCTCTACTGGGTCAGCCATGGATCCATGAAAACTGGATGGTACCATCGTCTCTACACCAGTGCATAAAGTATTACGAAGGAGGAGAACAATGTATCAAAGGTGACTTGCAACCATTGTCCGTACACGAGATTAGAATTCATGAAGATGCAACCTATTATGCGCCTCTGAAGAAAACAGTCTTCTCCAGAAATATCATACCAAATAAAGCAAAAGAAGTGCAAGATGATGAAGAGCCTGAAATTCTAGTCCAATAATTATTCACCACTCCCTTACAGTGAGATGGTGAAGGTTTCTCCAGAACTCACACCCGAGGTCGAGGCCGGGGACGAGGTCGTGGAAGAGACGTTAGAACAGTTGGACAGAAGAAACCAATCATTGACGTTGATTGGGAGAACAGTTCCAAAGAAGAAGAAATCAAGAAAGAAGCAGCGGCGATAAGTCAGAAGAAACCTCAATTCAAGATCTCTCTCGAAGATGAAAAGAATGAAGAATATAAATCAATGTATGAAAAGATTAACCACTATGTACATACTATGACCCTAACCCTGATCCACCCTAATAAGGTCGAGGGTATGATGGTCAAGGAAGTGCATGGCGGCGGTATTAAACCAATCAAGTTCTACAGTGGTGCTTCTTCTTCCAAAACTGAAAATGATGTACAATTTGAAAATGTTGCTTCATCTGAACTAATGGAACTGCCTTTTGAGTGGTACTCTCCCTGTGTTCAAAATTTAATTCAATGTGGTGTCTTACCTCAACGATGGACAAAAAGTCAATCACAACATTTTGAAAAAATTATGGAATAATGTCAGCCGACCTCCCAATTCAAAACATGGTCTCGGATTCGACACGGTAGGATCAGTTAACAATACGAGATTTTGCTTGGTTATTACTTGCGAGCCTAATGAAGACTGCTTGGAAGCTTCAGAAGATCTCGAAGATCTACCAATCGGAGATGCTCCGCCAGAATTCAAAGAAGAAATTAAATCTACAATAGACGAGTTAATGAAAGTTAACTTAGGTACTAGCGAAGAGCCTAGGCCGACCTTTGTTAGCTCCTTACTCAATAAAGAAGACTCCGAAAACATAATTAAGCTTTTAATGGAGTTCAAAGACAGTTTTGCTTGGAGTTACAATGAAATGCCAGGATTAGCTCCAGAAGTTGCAGTTCATAGGCAAGGAGTGGATCACACTGTTGTTCCAGTCAGACAAGCTCCGAGAAGAATGCGTCTAGAGATTGAACAACAAGTAATAGCTGAAGTTAAGAAGCTAATAGACGCTAAATTTGTCCGTGAAGAGCAATACCCGACTTGGTTAGCCAATGTGGTACCAGTCAGAAAGAAGAATAGTCAGATCAGAATCTGGGTGGATTTCAGAGATTTGAATAAAGCATGTCCAAAGGATGAATTCCCGCTACCAATTCCAAAATTGATGATCAACATCACTTCAACACATAAAATCTTTTCTTTCATGAATGGATCTTCGGGACACAACTAGATAAAGATGGCACGAGAAGATGAAAACCTCATAGCCTTCAGAACGCCAATTGGAGTGTACTGTTACACAGTGATGCCATTTGAATTGAAGAACGCAGGAGCAACCTACCAAAGAGCAATGACGAGGATTTTTTATGATCTCATTCACAACCAAGTCGAGTGTTACGTGGATGATGTGGTCATCAAGAGAAAATTAAAGGAAGGTCACTTGTATGATTTGAGAATTGTTTTCGAGAAATTAAGATAATTTAACCTTAAGATGAATCCCCTAAAATGCACCTTCGGTGTCACCTCTGGGAAATTTTTAGGATTTGTCGTCTGACATCGTGGAATTGAAATCGATCCGGAGAAGATTAAAGCTATCTTAGAAATGTCACCTCCTAAAACCTTGAAACAACTACGATCCTTTCAAGAAAAATTGGCATATCTTCGACGATTTATCTCGAACTTATCAGGTAGGTGTCAGCCCTTTTCGGCATTGGTTAAAAAGGACGCCAAAAATTTGTTTGGGAAGAGAAATGCCAGCGGGCCTTCTAGGACATTAAGCAGTATTTAATGACACCTCCTGTTTTAGCAGCCCCAGTCTCAGGTAGACCTTTGATACTTTATATCGCAGCTCTAGACGACTCTCTCGGAGCCCTGCTAGCCCAGGTCAATGATGAGGGAAAAAAGAACGCGCTCTACTACTTAAGTTGTCGTCTAATTCTAACAGAAGTAAAGTATCCTACTATTGAGAAGCACTGTTTGGCCCTGATCTTCGCTTCATAGAAGCTCAGGCACTACATCCTTTCTGATAAGGTCAACCTTATTTCGAAGTTTAATTCGTTGCAATATTTGATGACCCGTCCGACGCTTTCCGGCAGACTTGCCAGTTGGTTAATGATACTATTGCAATTCAATATAACTTTTTTTCCTCTTCGTGCCGTAAAGGGACAGGTTCTGGCAGACTTCCTTGTAGCACGCCCTTCACCGACAGAATTGCCTCTCAATGACGACTTGAGAGACGGGCAGATAATGAGCCTAGAAGACCCTGATGATCAGCGTTGGGAACTATACTTAGACGGACCATCTTCAACACAAAAAGAAAAAGAATTGCAAACGATAGTGCCCGGTAAGGCAGGAATCGGACTAATCTTTATAACACCGGAGCGGGGGATGTTAAGGTATTCCTATCACTTAACAGAACCATGTACAAACAATGAAGCAGAATACAAAGCCCTCATAACAGGATTGGAATTAACCATTCAGGGGGGGTAACAGATATCAACATCTATGGGAATTCTCAGTTGATAATTTAACAGGTCGCAAGACAATACGAAATTCTAAAGCCAAGACTCGAACAATACTTTCAGTATGCCATGAAATTGTTGGAGCAGATTCCGAATGTAACAATCTACAAGATTCCCAGGAGAGAAAATGCTCTCGCAGATGTGTTAGCCCGACTTGCAAAAGAATTTGCCTGCTTGCAGGATGAATCAGTTGAAGTGTCAGTTCAGGGACTTCAGGTTCTCTCTCTGCTCGACATGGATACAATACACAAGTCAGGAAAAGAAGAAGAAACAATTGCGGCAGTAACAGAAAATATAGAAGATTGGCGGCAGCCACTAATATACTACTTGCAAATAGAAAACCTACCAGACGATAAGTCGATAGCCCATCAAATCAAGAAAAGAACTTTGTCTTACGCATTAATAAACAACACGTTATACAGATGGTCATTTGATCAGATGTGGCTAGGATGCCAGAGCGGGTCCGAGGCTCGTGAAATATTCAAAGAAGTACACTTAGGACTTTGTGGCGCTCATCAATCGGGCCCGAAGATGGAAATAAAAATTAAAAGACTAGGGTATTACTGGCCCACGATGATAACCGACTACATGAAGGTTGCTAAGATTTGTCACAAATGTCAAGTGCATGAAGTAGTTCTACACCAACCTCCAAATGTTCTACATCCGACAATTGCGTCGTGGCCATTTGAGTGTTGGGGCACAGATATTGTGGGTCTGATAGATTCACCTTCTTCAAGAGGGCATCGCTTCATTCTTGTAGCTACAGATTACTTTTCCATGTGGGCAGAAGCTATACCACTCAGAGAAGTGAAAGCGCACCATGTGTTGCAGTTCTTCAAGAACCAAGTTGTCTAGTGTTTCGGAGTACCGCGCAGAATCATTTCAGATAATGGGTTTGTGTTCAAGAGTACAAAGAACAACAATTTTGTCAGAAGACACAAGATTGTTTGGCGTTATTCGACAATCTATTACCTAAGAGAAAACGGCTTGGCCGAGGCTTTTAATAAAACTCTCATCCAAATCCTAAAGAAAACCTTGGACGACAACAAAAGAAATTGGCACGAGAAGTTGTTAGAAGACTTATGGGCCTACAGGACGACTTTCAGAACTCCTACTCAGTCTACGCCTTACCCTTTAGTGTAAGGGTCTGAAGCCGTCTTACCCTTGGAGGTTCAGCTTTCCTCACTCAGAATTACAGTTGCAGAAAAGATCACTACAGAAGAAAATGCCAAATTACGACTAGAAGAATTGGAAAGCTTTGAAGGAAAAAGACATTCAGCACAGCAGAATTTAGAACTGTATCAAGCCAAGATTATCCACGCCCACGATAAACTAGTCCGTCTAAGGACATTTAAAGTTGGTGACTTGGTTCTAGTTCTCAGAAGACCTATTCTTGCACACCACATGATAGGAGGTAAATTTGAACCAACATGGGAAGGGCCATTCGTAGTCGAGACAGTCAACTCAGGAGGTTCCTACCAACTTGTGAATTGCAGTGGAGAACGACCTATGCTTCCAATCAATGGACGATATTTGAAGAAGTATTACGCAACCTGATGTTTCGAAGGATGAACTTTAAAAATGAGGTCTCAATCCTAGAAGCACGGGTAGAGTAATCATTTGCGACTGGGTCCGAATCCAAAACATAAAAATAAATGGATAATAAAAAAAGAAAATCATTAACAAAAAATTGCATTAAAAAGAAGTAAAAAAATGTGTGAAATTTTAATAATAAAATGTCAATCTTTCCTTTTAAATCAATTCAAACCTGATCTTTCACTCATCTCTTCCTACTTTCTTTAAAAATTAAAAGAGATAAATAAGAATTTTTCATTAATAAATGTTTTTCTTATTGTTCTTGTTCTTAGTATATCCCCTGATCCTTTCCTTATTTTTTTCGCAGGGAAATGTTGAATGGGGGCTTGGTTCTGAACTTTAGAAATGGTGTGAGTCTAGCACTTAATGAAAAGAGGGTGAGGGATGGATCCGTGATCGAGATTGACTCTGACTTCACACCAACCGGGCTACAATATGAAGAAAATGGTTAGACCCCGATTGATCCGGAAGAGTTCCACAGTCAGCAGTGATGAAATTTGGTGGCCCAAGTCAGCAGTCCACCAGCAAGAAGAGAAAAGCAAACACCACTCATGCAACAAGAGAAGAAAAGAAAGTTAAGTCTGTTGTTGCTACAGCAGAGGGCAGGCTTGTCAGCATTATGCCCGCAGAAGTCCAAAGGGTAAGGAGAGCTACTCTCACTGCCACCCAACGGAGGAATAAGAATCACCGCTTTCGCAAGATGTTAACCAAGTTAGCATCAGATCAACATGAAGAGACAGTTTCTACCGTCAATACAAATACTCCGAAGAAATTGGTTCGTCAAGAACCGGAAAGGAGGACATCAACTCCAAGCAGATGCACCAGTTCTGAAGAGTCTTGTTGTGGAAGCAACCCGGGAGGATGTCCCGACAGAGACTATCCACGAGGAGCCAAGACATGCAGGAGAGCGTGCCGGGTTGAACCATACATTCCCCAGTACGTTACAAGACCTGGCTGATTGCAGATAATTCCAAAATATGAGTTGGAAAAAATGCAGAATGTTGAAAAGAAAACTTTTGAATACTTCGAAAGAATTTGAGACAAGAGGGTCAACATCTTGGAAGGCCTCGAGCTGCATACAGATGTGTTTTCGGACTACGAACAACAGCAAATTGTAGACTGCATACTTGAGCTTCAGAAAATTGGCCGAGCTGGTCGCCTAAGGGAAAAGACCTATTCAGAACCCCGCAGATGGATGCCAGGAAAAGGAAGAATTACAATCCAATGCGGATGCTGCTACAACTTCGTTGTAGACAGAAAAGTGAATCTACCAGGAATACTATGTCGCAGTGAGGTGGATCCGATGCCTAATATTATCAAGAGAATGGTAAAAAAGATGATAACATGGAGGGTATTGCCTGCAGATTGCATACCCAACAACTGCATCATCAGCATCTACAAGGAGGGCGACTGCATACCTTCACACATAGACCATCAGGATTTCGTTAGACCATTCTGCATAGTGTATTTTGTCAATTAGTGCAATATCTTGTTCGGATCTGACCTCCGGATTGCAGGCCCCGGTGAGTTTCGAGGGCCGGTGGAGATACCACTACCGGTAGGTTCCGTCCTGGTATTGAAAGGAAATGAAGCAGACATCGCAAAACATTGCATTACAGGAGTGCCTGTGGAACGAATCTCTGTCACTTTCAGGAGAATGGATGACAGAAAAATGCCTTTCCACTTTCAGCCAGATCCAGAATTAGAGAGTCTCCGGCCCTACGAGCTGTGATTTACATGGGAGATAGCACACCTCCAATGCACATCCAAACGACATTTCCTGCCAAGGGTGGCTTGGAAGGTGATGTTATCGTCCATGTATCTTACTATTCAGACATAGATTTTGACAGCTGTTTTGAAAGAAATTTACAAGAATCTTACACAATCCATTTTGTATTTATATGGATTGTATGAGATATTGAAACCTCAAGGAAAATATCATCATGTTTTGGAGCAAGATGTATGATGTAATTTCGACGAGATTGGAATGAAAACGATCATGTCATGTTTTGCCTTCACCTCTTTTTGTGCAAATTGATTGGGAAACGCCATTAAGTTGAATGACATTCGAACAAAGAACAAAGGGAAAATAAAAATAAATGAGAACTCTGTTAAAAAATCTGAATGTCAAAATGAACCCAAAATAAATGTGAACCCTGAATTAAAAATCAAGCAAAAATCAAATCACAACAAGCCTTCAGCTTTTGTCAAATCTCTTTTTGATTCCCATATTTCATTCCCTCTTTTGAGAAGGTCGGCTGAATCTACTGACACAGAACCACGAAAATTTTCAATTTGGTTCTAATGGCATGGATTCATATCCTTCGCCAAATAATCAGACTTGGATCAATCCTCGTGGGACGTGAAACACTTTCACGTCTCATTCCAAATCTTCCGCTAAACTCAAATCTCCACAGCAAATTTCTACACTTTAAACCTTCGAGACTGGAACCAGATTCCAGTTCTCTTTAAACCTTCGAGACTGGAAACAGATTCCAGTTCTCTTTAAACCTTCGAGACTGGAACCAGATTCCAGTTCTCTTTAAACCTTCAAGACTAGTACCAATTTTCAGTTCTCTTTAAACCTTCGAGACTGGAACCAGATTCCAGTTCTCTTTAAACCTTCGAGACTGTAACCAGATTCTAGTTCTCTTCAAACATTCAAGACTGGAACCAGATTCTAGTTCTCTTTAAACCTTCGAGACTGGAAACAGATTCCAGTTCTCTTTAAAACATCGAGACTGAAACCAGTTTCCAGTTATCTTAAAAACTTCAAGATTGGAACCAGATTCTAGTTCTCTTTAAACCTTCGAGACTGAAACCACATTCCAGTTTTCTTTAAACCTTTGAGACTGGTACCAATTTCCAGTTCTCTTTAAACCTTAGAGACCAGAATCGGATTCCAGTTCTCTTTAAACCATCGAGACTGCAATTGGATTCCAGTTCTCTTTAGACCTTCGAGACTGGAACCAGATTCCAGTTCTCTATAGACCTTCGAGACTGGAACCAGATTCCAGTTCTCCTTCAACCTTCGAGACTGGAAACAGATTCCAGTTCTCTTTAGACCTTCGAGACAGGAACCACATTCCAGTTCTCTTTAGACCTTCGACACTGGAACCAGATTCTAGTTCTCATTAGACCTTCGAGATTGGAACCATATTCCAGTTCTCTTTAGACCTTCGAGACTGGAACCAGATTCCAGTTCTCTTTAAACCTTCAAGACTGGAACCAAATTCTAGTTCTCTTTAGACCTACGAGACTGGTACAAAATTCCAGTTCTCTCCTTTCAAGGTCGGTACCAAATTCTGACTCTCTTCCTGAGATTGATACCAAATTTTAACTCCCTCCTTCCAAGGTTGGTACCAAATTCCAGATCTTATTTCAAGATCAGTACCTAAGTTCTAATTTTCATCCTTTTCAATCGATGCTTAAACTCTGATTCTCACTCTGAGGCTGGTACCTATATTCCAGTTCTCTTCGCAATCCCGAGGTTGGAACCTAGGTTCCAATTCTCATTTCAAATCTAGATTTCCTTGAATTGATTTCAAATTAAACCTCAATCGAAATTGAAACTCAGAACAAATCGAAATCTAAACTCACACATTAAAAAAAACTCAGAATAGAAAATGAAATGAAATCTAAATAAAATTTCCCCAGATCTTATGATCTGGAATTCACTTCCTTTTCTTTTCCCCAGTGAGGGTTCAGAGATCTCCAGTCTTGAAGATATACCCGATACTCCCCAGCGGAAATTTGCTTCTACTCTGTTCTAAGTGTGTCACTTAGATGTCTGTGTTGGTTTTGTTGATCTCTTCTGTCAACGCCAATACGCGCGGTGTGCTTGGTTAGCACACCACACCTATTGGGGGTCCATTTATTGACCTCATTTTTTATGAGGTCTTTTCTCTTCTCTCTCCTTAGTACTTAGGATCTAGCTTTAGGCTTTCCCTTTGACTATCTTAAAGGATTAGGAATGGAACCCATCACCTAGAAATTCAAAAACCTCTTAACTCCCTACAAACCCCATAAGTTTGATTGTAAACCCTTAAGTCACTTGGAGGGTTAAGATTAAATATGGAGGTTTAAAGGATGAGTTCCTTAAAGGACTCTTTGGCCTTAGGACTACCCTGGGTGGCTTGGTCTGGTGAGGGTTGACCTACACACATTACACTTTCACACACATTCCAAATCCTAAAACCATTCATACCTAGCTTGACTTCCTGACTCATGTAGGTAATTCATATGGATGGACCATAACCCCTAGGCCCTTGGCTAAGAGGGTTAGGAGAAACATAGTGGATGCCTCAAATGAGTCCTCTCATGGATCTCATGGACTTGACATGGCTTCATGGCTCAACCAAAGTGATTCCATTCTACTCAAACTTGATCAATCTTCATTTTTCTAAAATTTCAATTTTTGACCCTCGGGGCCCTACACCCACCAAACCTACCAAATGTCTTTGAAGCTACCCAAAATTTACAAAAATTACCTAAATTACCCAAAATTCCTCAAAACTAATCCTAAACATTTCTCACAATTCAAATTGATCATCCTTAGCCAAATATACCAAAATTTCCAAAATTACCCCCCAATACCCTCTAAATACACAAAATGCCCTTTTTAACCAAAAAATTCATAAATTCCAAAAAGTCCCAAAAAATTTCAGAAAATACCAAATATTCTCAATTTCATTTTGTACAACTACACCATAGGCCAATTTTATCAATTTAACCCACTTTTACCAAAACCCCCAATTTGGCACATTTTTAACTAAAGTAAGCCCAATGTCAAACCAAATCAACCCAATTGACCTCAATGTTGATCCAATTCAATTCTAAACTTTAATTCAATATCCCCAATATCAATATAGACCAAATTCATGTCCAATTTGATTAACATTTGGATCTAATTTCAATTTCAAGTATAAAGCTCAATTTTGGCCCATGACCTAAACTTAGCCCAAAGTAACCCAACTCATCTCTAATTAACCTCAAATCTTTTCCTAAACCTTCCTAACATCCCCATAAACAAAAAACTAACAAGATTTTCCCCAAATTTGAACCTAAACTCCACCCAAACCTACCCCAAACCAAAATCCACAATTTTTGGCCTAAACCCATCATGAACCCAAATGGGCCCAAATAGCAAATTCAAAGCCCAACCAAAGTTGAAAAACTCTTTGTAACACCTCCATAAATATTTTGCAACATTAATTTTACATCAAATCTAACATTAGCCCAACCTTAGCCTAAGTTAGCCCAATTTGACCCACTTTGGCCCCTTTACCAAAAAAAGTCCCAAATCAAACTCAATTCAACTCCAAATCACGTCAAATTTGTTTCAAATCACTCATGACACATCCCTAAACTAAACCCAACATTTATTTGGCATGATCCTTTACAAAATTTTTCATCCAAAAGCCCATTTTTAAGCATAAATCCCACATTCTTAAACCCTTCTTAAAGCCCATTTTCACCAAATTCAAAAGGCCCAAAGTCAATCCAAAGCCTACATGACACTTTCACCTCATCATCCCTTTGATTTAAATCTCTCCCTAACTATCAAATTCATCATTAAATTTTTCTAAACTAAGCCATGTTCATATATCCCCTAAATTTTATCAAAAATGCCAAAACCCTTTTTCATGAAACAAGCCAACCTTTTCCAAGCCAAATGTAAGCCAAATGTGAGCCATTTACAAGCCATATGAAGCCATGAGAGTTTTGACACACCTAGTCATTTATGGAAAGAAGAGGGGAGCCTTTCCTAAGCCTTCATTAAGCCTTTTAACCCTAAGTTTAGCCACATCACCTTGGATGGGGACTTCAACACCCCTTCCTAGATCACCCAAATGATTCTCCCTCAGCCCAAAGTCAAGCCTTGGGGAGGTTCACCTAGCCTAAACCATGCCTTGGACCAAATCAAGCCAAAATGACCCTTCCCTCTTACAACTTAAATCAAACCTCTTTACACTTGGCATTGGCCAAACCCACAAACTTGAAGCCCTGACCCTCCTGATCAGGATGGTGACCTAACACTGGCCGGCCAGCCACCAGGTCATTGGAAAACACCATGGCCGAGAGGTCTAAATCGATTCAAAAATTTAATTTGAACTAGCTGAGTTGTCACATGCTTAATAGCCACTGCAACTGTTCTTCTCTTCACCAGAGCAGTTGATCCAATCCATCAAACACCCTGGGAGGCCCTGGCCATGGCTATTTAAACAAGCTACCCCCTCTCGGCCAAAAGGTTGGCTAAAATCAACCTTCATAGAATCCCTCCAAACTCCTCACAGAGCTTCCTCTAGCCAAGAGCAATCCATCCCCACTATTCTCCTGCCCTAAATCCCTTTGATTGAGCTCAATTTTGGAGCTTAATTCTCAGGCCAAAACAGGACATCTCTCAAACCTCCACCAAAATCAAATTAAACTCACCCACACCTACACAGGACAAAGAGAAGGAGTTCCCCAGTGGAAGCCCCCTCACCAGGCCAACCATTCCCTCTATCGGCCAAGCTTTGAAATTGGGCTTGGTGGAAGCTGTATCTAGACAATTCGACAGGGCCAAAGGCTTCATCCCTAGGATCCTCCAGCTCCAGTGAACATGCCGAGCACATTCAGTTGAGGCCTCACCTTTTGAACCAAGGTATGGACACTCCTCCTCCCCGAGAGCTTCCAGCGATTCTCCATTTCGTTTGAGTTAATTTCAATGCATGTAAAACATATGGATGTGTTTGTCTCTTCAAGACAAATCCATAAAGTATAAGAACATGAAAATCCATTGGGAAATGAGGGAGATATTAGGGTTTGAGTGTGGACAGTCACGGGTGCACACCAGTCGGACATGACAACCAGCCATCGTTGGATCGAGCGTGTATCGACTGGACGTTTCAGATTGCGTCGGACCAGAGAATGGTACATGAATAGCGAGTCTCGTGGCGCTGAGTCGGATGACGGTACGCAAATGGGAGCGCGCCGCGTGGAGCTTCGGAGACGCTAAGGTTGTCGTGGCGTTGAGTCGGATAAGTAGGAAAACATGGAATTTATGATTTAATAAATGCCTGAAACTTAGAAAATCCATATCTTTGTGTAAAAAAATCACAAAAATAAAATAAAAATACCCACTTGCTCAATGAATAGAGGAAAATAATGTGGAAAAATAATTGAGTTAATTTGATGAGTATTTTATTTTTAATTAATTATTTACTCATTTCAGTATTTTAATTCTCTATTTGCATAGACAATTCACCATGGCATGAGACCATAGGGCTTTTGAAGCCTCTGATCTTGGGAACATTCCGTGAATTTTTCAAAGTCAGAGGTTATCTCTATGACAAGTTATGTATTTTTCAAGTTTATGTCATTGTTTTTGGTATTTTAATTCCATTAATTAGCATATTGCTTAGAAAATTCTAGGAAAATTTGGGGAAGTTTCTTAGGACGAGAGGACCTTAAGATAATTATGTTTTGAGTTAATTCATTAAGAATAACCCTAATTGGCCTAATTACTCAAAACTGAACTTTAATTAATTAGGGTTGACCACACATCAAAAGAACTTGAAAAAAATTCTCTAATGATCTTTAGGATCAGAGCGTCCTCACATAAAAATTTGAAGTCAATTGGAAATGTTTAATCCTACTAAATGGATTAATTAATTTACATGACAAAAATTATTCTTAAAAAATTCATAAATCTAAAAATTTTTTAAAAATTCACCAAATTAGTTTTGGGACTTCTCTAGTATTAGAGGATTCTATGAAAATTAAAATTAGAATTTTTCAAAAATCTTCATTTTCTACCTTATTTTAATATTTTAAATAATTAAAAAATAATAAAAATCATAAAAATAATAAAAACCAAAAAATGTCATATATTAACTCCTAATCACTTAGGAACAAACTAAATCTTTTTCTCGAGTCCCTAGGATAAGATATTGAATTTTAAAAACCCTAAAACAATTTTTGAATTAAAAATTAAATTTTCCAACATTTTCACTAAATTAATTCTAATAAATCAAAGAAAAATAAAAAAAATATAAAATTTGTTTCTATGAACTCCTTGAGGTGAGAGAGACTTAGGAAAAATATAAAATTCATTTTTTAACTTTAATTTTATTTTATAATCAATTAATTCTACAAAATCCAAAATAATTTTTATAAATAAAATATAATTCAAAAAATCACCAAAATTGGTCCAAGTGGTCCCCTGGTCATTGGCAACATCCCATAATTTTCTTAAGGATAGAAATCTTACCTTGGTTTTTTTATTAAAATAGATATATAAATTAAATTAAAAACAGAAAAAATCACATTTTCTCTTCTAATATCTTAATTGATATGCTAGAGAAGTGACATAAAAATTTCAAGCTCATTTGAGCTCAATTTAATAAGTTATGAGATAATCAAGCTTAAAAGGGCATATTAATAATTAAGAATTTTAACCCCATAATTAAAAATTTAGGTTTAATCAAAATGAGGGGTAAAATATTTGATCTTAATTCTTTCGTAGATGATTGAATCTTTGGAAAATAAAAGGGTAGGAACTCATTGATCACTTTTAATAAACAAAAAAAAAATGAAACCTTAATTAATTAAATAATTTGAATTTTGGAAGAATAATTAAAAAAATTTTGATTATTAAAACGAGGATATAATTTAGAGAGACTATAATCACTTAAACTAAAATCCCCAAATGAATCAATTTAATTATATTTAACTCTTAATTAAACTTAAGATGATAATTGAAATTAATAAATTAATAATAAAGAAAAGATAACCCTTAATTAAATTAAAACTTAAAACATTAAATAACTTGATAATTAAATTGAAATAAATTTAAAACATTAAAAAAAATTAATTTCAAATATCACTTAAGAGTAAATTTAAAACAAACTTGAAACATTAAAATCAATTTCAAAGAATAATTCTTAATTAAAAAAAAATCAAACAAATTAAATGTTAATCTAGAATATTGCAATTAAATTAAAATTAAATCATTAAAGTCTAAATTAAATAATTTAAACTCCTCTTTCAATTCAAATAGTTTAAAACACTTAAGAATAAAACAACTTGAACATTATTCCAAACTTAAATTTATTAAAATTTTATAACTAAATTAAATCACCTTAAAACATTGATTCTAATTTTAAATCGTTGAAATTCATAATAAATTGATTTGCCCCTAAAGACTTTTATCATTATAACTCTTAAATGGAGCATCAAGTGAGGTGTCACTTTACTCATTGGACAATCAAATGTCCAAGTTCATTGAGCAAGAGTTAAAACTTAACTAGAAATTTCTTGATGATTGATTCATCTCTACAATAAAAATTCATTTAGACTCGAAATAATCCTAGAAATATTGAAAAGATGTTTAAAATTCGTCCTAAGCACTTTCTCAATATGATGAGAAGTTTTAGAAGAATAACTGAACTTGATTGTCCTTTGATGAAGAAAATCATCCTTAACAAAACACAAAAGAACCTAGACATTGTAGGGATTGACTAGCAATAGGATTAAGATTTTGGTAGACAACCAAAACCTTCCCTTAGCTTTACCTAGGTATTTTCTTGCAAATATATATAAATGCCTTAACATGTGCTTTATGTGTAGCTTGGAATGATGGGAAGACCCTCCAGGAAAGCTTTTATTTTATTGCAAGTTACATGTACTGTGCTTTACTTTTTTTGCATGTTAAACAAGATTGTTGCATGAAAACTGAAGCCTTTAGGAAAGTCACAAACTGAAACCCAAAATTAAATTGAAAGTCACAATAAGATAAAATTCACCGCCACAACATTCAAAATATAAAACAACTCAAAATTTAATTACAAACAGAACACAAAACTATAAC
This sequence comes from Papilionanthe hookeriana x Papilionanthe teres, assembly GCA_022702705.1. Classification (NCBI taxonomy): domain Eukaryota; kingdom Viridiplantae; phylum Streptophyta; class Magnoliopsida; order Asparagales; family Orchidaceae; genus Papilionanthe; species Papilionanthe hookeriana x Papilionanthe teres. The sequence goes on along the minus strand of CM040429.1, from coordinate 37,606,129 downwards.
TATAATTAAATTAAAACGTCTTGTTGGATGATCGGGAATACCTCAGATGATGTAACCTACATGTTACTAACAGTTTTTCCCACTGTCAAAATGAAAGTGTGGAACTCATTCAGTTGAGTTTAGAAAATTCATCTGGACTAAGTGAATCCGATAAAAATAACGGTGCTGGAATGATGGAACCGTGGGATCTTAACTGGTGTTGATATAATCAGCTTTAAGATTCCCCTAATAAAATATTAAAGACATTTGAAATTTAAGATTCTTCTAAACCAAAACACTTCTCTCATCCCCTGATTTTCACTTTCTAAAACTAAACCTCTGCAACAACAAGGAGTTTAGAGCATAGTGGGCAGCACGGCCATCTTCGTCAGCAAGACATGTGTCTACTTCAGCAAAACATTTCTTAGAATTAAATAACAAGCCATAGGATTTCGAGGTCGTCTGCCTAGTACAACATAAACCCTCAGCCTTTTTGGTAGGCCTTTGTATAATCATGTTATGCAAATTAAGCCCTAACCGGTCTTAGGACTCCGAGGAAGTCATTTGGTACGACATAAACCCTCACATCTTCGAGGCTATTTGTATGATTATGTCGTATAAATATAAATCCTCATTAATAAAAACTGGCAAGATTATAACATTAAATAAACTCCCAAATTGAAGTCAAACAATAGGATTGTTTGGGAAGTTGCCAAGATTTTTCTTGGATCCTCAACATCTCTTACTTCTCTTCCTTTGGACTCCTAAAATAAATTGTTCCAAATTTGATCCATTCTCTATTGAAATTTCCAAAATCCAATTCATTTGAAACCTCAAACTTTGAAATTCTTGAGAGCAAAACCACAGATCATTATCGAGATTTTTCTTAAATGATTTCCGTCATTTAAGATGTAATTAACTATAGGGGCTTGCCCTTATAAGGAACTTTAAGAACCTAGGTAATATAAACCCTTCATAATTCCTTTATATTAAGCAGGGGAACATGTCGGCTTATAAAATTGGTTCGTAGACCAATCGGATGTCACAAATCTTCTAGTTTATTTAACCAAGCCCCATCATCAAGCAGTGTGTCTATTCTTCGGGATAGATATACGGTTTGTGGTGCGGTGCTCGTTTATATAAACTATTTGGGATGTGAGATCGGTTTGATTTCATATCTTAAAATTTTCAAACTTAAAGTTATTTTCAAAATCAAATACTTCTTTCTAAATTATATATATTTTAATTAAATTTAAAATTTAAAATTTGCCGGAAATTTCTGTAGGCGACCCCCTTTTCAAAACACATAACCTAAAAATATGCCGACATAGGTGTTCCTCCAAATTGATTATTTTGAACCATTTGAATAATAGAAGGTTTAAGCTCAAAAGAATTAGCATCAACAGCTGGCATTTAAATACTAATATAAAGTTCATCAGCTGTAGGGTTTACATAATCCCTTAATGGTTTATAAACATTTTGTTCATTGATTTCTATATGATTTTGATTATTGTTATGTAAGTTAGCCATCTCTTGATATTTTTAAATTTGTTTACCTTGTATTCCTTTTTTAATTCTTTTAACTGTTTTTTTTAATTCAGAATCAATAGGTAATAATCCTTCCGATCCAAAACTACGCATAAAATTAAAATCTTTTTTGTATTTTTTATTTTTATATTATTTTTTTATTTTTTTATACTTTAAAAGAAATAAAAGTGTATAAATTATATTTAATTTGAAAAATATCTTTTTAACTTTCTTGCTTATTTTCCTTATCTTCCCCAGCAACGGTGCCAAAAACTTGATGCGTGACTCAGGCTAACGGGGCTTTAAACTTTCAAATGCAAGATTTTGATTCCACTGTTAGAAAATTTAATCATTGACAGCAGCACCAAAAACTTAATGTGATTTTACTTATGAAAGATTTTATGAATTTATATTTAGATTTTTCTAATTTGTAAAAGTCACAATTTCAAACGCAAGTATACATATCGTATCAGGTAATACAGGGCTCTAGTGGAGTTTTGGTTATCGATCTCACAGGGAAGATTTTTAGTATATTAAGTAATATTTTTAGATTTTTCAAATTAAAAGTAATTTTTATTTTTATTTCCTTTTAAAGTTTAGATTTTAAATTTAATGAAATTTATACTAAATGTAAGTAAGCAACACTAAAATAAATATTAAGGCATGTATAAATAAAACAACTTTCTCCTTTTCAACTAATCCAAGATTTTTAGAATAATTATCATTTGTAGAGAATTTAGATTATGGTATTGTGCCAAATAGAAGCATTCCTATTCTTTATCCTTTGGTCCAGGCATAAAGAACATTGACTAATCTATAGATCGGTTCAGAATGTTTTATTAGTAGAATGGGTTAATCTAGGTTCAAACTACTAGATGTTCAAGGGTGGCTATGGTCGGGCCTACCAGTGACCCGTTCCCTTTCTATAAATCAACTTATTAGAATTTAGTCTGTCACTCTAAAAACTAATTAATTCTACGCCTAATAAATCATATCTTTCTATTTATTTGCACTTCACCTTGAATAACCTGCATAAGGTCTTCGATTACCCAAGGATTCATGTGATATCTTCTAGTTATGAACTCATATCCGGATAGGTCTCAAAATTCTTCAACAGGTTTTAACAAGTTAAATGGCCAGTTTAAAAAGTAAACTAAGATCAGGTATTAATATCATCACAATTTTTATAATTATTTTAAGTTAAATTCTCCAACAAAGTTTAATTATCTTATTATTTTTTCATAGTTGAAAGGATAACAAAAAACTAACTACTAAGAACACATTAAATTCACACAACAAAACATATTTATAAAACTTTGAACCAAGTTACAAATACTTATCTGGAATGTTCCTTCAAGTGATCCGCTGACTCCTACTGACTTCAATGCAATGATGAAAGACTTCAACAGCAACAACACTAATATTCTCACACTTAACACTCAAAATAAACTAAAAATAACCTCACTAAATAATAAAGAAGGTGGCTCCCTAAAATGATTGGATGGCTATATAATGCATGGGGACTAAAGGATGCTAGAAGGGGTGAAAGGGAAAATTTTCTTTGTAGAACGGGCTCTGATTTATAGAGCTACGAATTTGACCAGGGTTGCTTAAGGCATCTCTTCAAAATTCATCCAAACACAATGTATCTTCTAGAAGGTAACTGTCACGCCTAGGCACCGGGATCTGGCGTCGTATCACATGTCCTATATTTTAGGTGTAACTTATAGTCTTCTAGAAGCTCTAATAACCGCTCAACACTATCAAAATAACTGCCCAAATTCATCAAAAATCTTGTCTGCGTCTGTACCGAACTGGCGCATAGGCGCCGGATTCTAGCGCCTAGGCACGAGGCTATAATTTCGACAACTTTGCTCTTTTAGCTCCATTTTTGCTCCTTTTGCTTATTTTTGCTTCTTGAACTATTTTTTTATCACCTACATCCAAAATCATAAAAATACCTTTCATGAAAGCATAATATTTTTAAGAATTTAATCATAAATAAGGCATAAAAATGGGTATTTTTAAAGTGGATCAATCATTGAATTCAACCCATGAGAAGGTTTACTAATATTGACCCCTTTTATTTCATCAAGGGATCCTTAATAACCTAAAATCATATTGACCCCAATACACCCTTTTTTTGGAGTCAAACCATAATGTCATCCTAAAATGATCAAAGGAGCAATGACAAACACTGATCTGTTTAACTCTTGACCCAATGGTCATCACATGGACCATTACCCTTGACCCAAATGTCACCACATTGACCATCTGGTCAACCATAGACCTAAATTGGTAAAACTTGGTCAAAATGGTCAATTTTGAACCCAATGACCACCCCATGAACCATTTGGTCAACCATAAACTTAAATTGGTCAACTTGGTCAAAATGGTCAAGTTTGCACCCAATGACCACCACAGTGACCATCAGGTCAACCATTGACCTAAATTGGTCAAACTTGGTCAAAATGGTCAATTTTGGACCCAACGACCACAACATTGACTATCTGGTCAACCATAAAACTAAATTGGTCAAACTTTGTCAAAACGATATATTTTGAACCCAATGACCACCCCATGGACAATCTACTCAACCATAAACCTAAATTTGTCAAACTTTGTCAAAATGAGGAATTTTAAACCTAATGACTATCACATGGACCTTCTGGTCAACCATGGATATGAATTGATTGAACTTGGTCAAACTGGTCAATTTTGAACCCAATGACCACCCATGGACCATTTGGTCAACCCTGAGACCAATTTGGTCAAACTTAATCAAAATTGTCAATTTTAAACCTAATGACCACCCATGGACCATCTATTCAACTCAGACATCACATTGGTCAAACCTCACCTCTTTAACAACTCAGAACACCAAAATGACCAAACATGACTATTTAGTTAACCTAAACACTAAGATTTGTCAAATCTAATCATTTGATTAAACTAGGTTATGCATAGCTTTTCATGAGTCACCTAACCATGACATGGTCAAGATATTCACTTTATTCATCCTTAAACCTTGATTGGTCAACATGTGCAACATTAGTCAACCTTTGTCAAACTTGATAGAAAAATTAACTTCGAATGAAATTGATTAAAAATTTATAAAATGTTCAACACCAAACTTATTTTGAACAATTCGTGGGTTTATAATATAGTTTCATTTTTTAATTAATTATCTAATTAATTTAAAATGAAATTATGATTAAATAACCCTAAATTTAAATCAAATTTATGACATCATATATGACATCTAAAACACATGAATGACTTTCAAAATTGAATTCAACCCATGGGGGATTGTCAATGGGTCACCATGACCCATGAGACCCACCATGGTATGGTTAACCAATTGACCAACCTACAAGCCACCACTGTTGACTAAATCAAAGGTTATCATTGAACCATCATAAGGGGAAGGAAGATGTGTCATTCCTTCAAGAACTCATTGAAGAACTTTTGGTAAATTCACTACTCACCCCACTCTCCACCCGATGGAAGAAAAGCATGGCTTAAGTCATCCTTTGCATCATGATTAAGCTCATCATAACTAATTCATGGAAAGGATGGAAGAGGGGATTATTTGTCATTCCTTTACAATTCTAAAGTGTGAATCATATGCCTGGGTGGAAGGAGATAATAAACTTAATCCAAGGCAACTATATCCACCTGTCGGCATATTTTTAGGTTGTGTTTTATTTTGAAGAGGGGTCGCCTAACGTAAATCGTCGGCAAATTTTTAATTTAATTAAAATAAATAATTTGAAAAGTAGTATTTTATTTTGAAAATAATTTCAAATTTAAAGGTTTTAAGATATGAGACTAAACCGATCTCACATCCCAAATAGTTTATATAAACGAGCACCGCACCACAAACCGTGTATCTAACCTTAAGGATAGACACACTGCTTGACGGTGGGGCTCGATTAAATAAACTAGGAGATTTGTGACATCCGTTTGGTCTGCTAACCAATTTTATAAGCCGACAAAATTCCCCTGCTTAATATGAAAACATTAAACAGGGTTTATATTACTCGGGTTCTTTAAAATTCCCTATAAGGGCAAGCCCCTATAGTTAATTACATCTTAAGTGATGGGAATCACCTAAGAAAACTCTCGATAATAATCAATAATTCTGCTCTCAAGGATTTCAAAGTTTAAGTTTTCAAGGGATTGAATTTTGGAATTTCAATAGGGAATGGATCAAACTTGGAACATTTTGTTTTGTGAATCCAAAGGAAGAAAAGTAGGAGAAATCACAGATTCGAAGTGAACTTCGGTACTTTCCCGACTATCCTATTGTTTGGCTTAAATTTAGGAAAATCCTAATGTTTATTTAAATGTTTTGATTTTGTCAATTTTAATTAATTAGGACTTATATCTATATGATAGAATCATATAAATAGCCTTGAAGATGTGAGGGTTTATGTCGTATCAGACGACTACCTCGGAATCCTAAGTCCGGTTAGGGCTTAATTTGCAAGGCAAATGCCTAATCAAAAGGTTGAGGATTTATGTCGCACTGTGCAAACTACCTCGAAATCCTATGGCTTGGTTATTTAATTCTAGGAAAGTTTTCGCTGAAGTAGGTTCAAGTTTTGCCGACGACGATGGCCGTGCCGCCCACCATGCTCCGAGCTCCTTATTGTCAGCAGAGGTTTAGTTTTAGAAATCATAAATCGGGAGATGAGAAAAGTGTTTTGGTTTAGAGAAATCTTAATTTTCCAAGTGTTTTTTTTTATGTTTTGATTAAAACAAATCTTAAAGTTGATTATAACGACACCGGTTAAGATCCCACTGGTTCCATCCTTCCGGCATCATTATTTTTATCGGATTCACTTAGTCCGGATGAATTTCGTCGAACTCAACCGAATGAGTTCCACACTTTCATTTGGACCGTGGGAAATCCCGTTAGCAACACGTAGGTTACATCATCCAAGGTATTCCCGATCATCCAACAGAGACGTTTTAATTTAGTTGCAATTGTAGTTTTGTGTTATGTTTGTGATTAAATTTTGAGTTGTTTTATATTTTGAAATGTTGTGGCGGTGAATTTTATCTTGCAATGACTTTTAATTTAGTTTTGGTTTCAGTTTTAGAGGCTATCATAAAGGTGTGGGTTTTCATGCAACAGTTGTCTTATCATGCAAGAAAAGTATAGTGCATTTGCAATAAAGTAAATTGCAATAATGTAAATTACAGTAAAGTAAATTGCAATAAAATAAAAGCGTACCTGGAGGGTCTTCCCGTCATCCCAAGCTACACTTAAAACACAATTAGAATATTTAAGCAAGTTCCTAGGTAAAGCTAAGGGAAAGGTTATGGTTTTCTACCAAATTCCTAATCCTATAGCCTAGTCATCTCCTATGACGTCTAGGTTCTTTGTGTTTTTTTGTTTAAGGACGATTTTCTTCATCAAAGAATAATTAAATTCAATTGTTCTTATAAACATTCTATCGTATCGAGGAAGTGCTTAAGACAAATCTTAAACATCTTTTCAATATTGCTAGAATTGTTTTAAGTCCAAATGAATTCGATTATATAAATGAATTAATCGTCCGGGATTCAAGTTTTGTTAACTTACTCAGATGAACTAGGACATTCGAATATCCTATAAGTGAAGTAACATTTCATTTAATGTCCTATTTAGGAGTTATGATAACTAAAGCTTTTGAGGGTAAATTGGTGTTCAAATGGTTTGTGATTTAGTTTAATTTCTATTAATGAGTTTAAATTTGAAATAGTTTTCAAGTTATTTTAGATTTATTTTGAATTCTTTATGTCTTTGGTGATGTTATATTTAATTCAACTTAATTTAATTTAATTTAATTTAATTGAGTTTTAATTTAATTTAATTCAATTTAATTCAATTTAGTTTGATTTGATGTTAAATTAAATTAATTTGATTTGATTTAATTTTAATTTAATTTGATTTAATTTAATTTAATTTAATTTAATTATTTAATTTAATTTAATTTAATTTAATTTAATTTAATTTAATTTTTTTTAATTTAATTTAATTTGATTTAATTTAATTTAATTTAATCTTTAATTTAATTTAATTTTTTAATTTTAATTTAATTTAATTTAATTTAATTTAATTTATTTAATTTTAATTGAAATTTTTTTTAAAAGAGTTTAATAATTTAAATTTAGTTTAATGATTAAGTCTTTTAATATTCTAAATTTAAGTTATCATTTTAATTAAGAATCGAATATTAATGAGATAATTAATTTAGGGATTTTTAAATTAAAGAATAAGTCTCTTCCTAATAATATCCCTATTTTAATAATGCCAATTTTATTATTCTTCCAAATTTAATCAATTATTTATTTAAAGTTTAATCATTTTAAAATTGTTTAATGGGTTTCTACCCTTTAATTACTTGAATTTCAATCATCCAAATCAGATTAGGATCAAATATTTTACTTGTTAATTTTTTATTAAACCTAAAGTTTTAATTAAGGGTTAAAAATTTAATTATCACTTTACCCTTTAAGCTTAATGATTTCATAACTCACTAAATTGAACTCAAATGAACTTGAAATTTTTATATGACTTCACTCATATGTCAATAAAGACATGAGAGGAGAAAATTTGATTTTTCTGTATTTAATTTATTTATATAATTATTTTTGGTAGAAACTAGAGATTTTCAAGGAAAATTTAATAACATGACCAAGGGAAAGTTTCTGTCCTTAATAAAATTAGGGGACATTCCTGATGACCGGAGAACCACTTGGACCAATTTTGGTGATTTTTTGAATTATATTATTTTTATTATAATTATTTTAAGTTCTGGAGTATTAATTAATTTAAAAATAAAATAAATGTTGAAAAATGGATTTTATAATTATCAAAAATCTCTATGATATCAAGGAAATCAGAGAAGCAAATTTTGCAATTTTCTGATTTTTCTATAATTTATTATAATTATTTTAGTGAAAAAGCTAGAAAATATATATATATATATATATATTTTTTAATTTTAAAATTACCTTAAAGCTTTAAAATTTAATATCTCACTAAATAGACCTAAGAAAAATGTGGGATTTGTTCCTATGTGATTAAAATTCAAAATGTGACATTTTGGTGAATTTTATTATTTTTGTGATTTTTATTATTTTTTAATTATTAAAAATATTAAAATATTATTAAAAATCAACTTTTTTAGAAAATTAAAATTTTAATTTTCTTAGGTTCCCCTGATATCGGAGAGGCCCCAAAACCAATTTAGTGAATTTTTGAAAGGTATTTTAAAAGTTATGAATTTTTAAAGTTTAAAATGGCTAAGTGGCTTAATCAACCCAATTAGTGGGGCTAACCAAGTCTAATCGACCTCAAACTTTTATGGTTGATTCCTCTCGATCCTAAAGGTCAGTGGAGAATTGATTTCAAGTCAATTTGATGCTCGGTTAACTCTAATTAAATAAAGACCTATTTTGGGTGTTTAAGTCAATTAGGGTTGTTTTAAATGAACTAAGTTAAAACCTATTTTTCCTAGGGTTCTCCGGTCATAAGGAACATCACCAAATTTTCCTAGAATTTATTTCACATCATGCTATTTATTGGAATTAAAATACTCAAAACAGTAACCTGAATTTGAAAAATCAATAACTTTTCATAGGGATGGCCTCTAACTTTGGAAAATTCAAGGAATGTTCCCAAATTCAGAGGCTTCAAAAGCCCTATGGTCTCATGCCATGGTGAATTGTATACATGCATGGAGAATTAAAATAATGCAGAGAGTAAATAAATTATAAAAAATAAAATACTTGATGAAATTAAATGATTTCTTTTCCACATTATTCTCCTCTCGTTCATCGAGCGAGAGGGTATTTTTATTTTATTTTTCCGATTTTTCTACACGGAGATATGAATTTTTGAAGTTTAGGGAATTAAATAAATAGAAAAATACCCTAATTTTCTATTTATCCACGCGGCGCCGCGTCAACCTCGGCAGCTCCGAACGCACACGCGTCGCGCTCCCATTCGACGCCGCCACCTGAGTCAGCAGCCCGGGCCCCGCTGTTCTCGTACCGTCTCCTGGTCCGACGCCATCTGAGCCGTTCGTCCGCGCGTGTATTGAATGGACGGCATCCGTTCATCGTCCCCGAGCGTCCTCACCCGAGAGCCGTCCACACTAAATCCCTAAGATCTCACTCGATACTCAATGGATTTTCATGTTCTTATGCTCTATGGATTCGTCTTGAAGAGACGAACACATCTATACGGTTAACATGCATTGAAATTAAGGCATTTGAAATGGAGAATCTCCGAAGCTCGGGATAAAGAATTAGCTCATACCTTTGCTCGGAGAAGTGTGGCTTCAATCGAGAGTTGTTGCACCTTCGATTGGATCCCAGCAAGCTCCGGATGAAGTCTCCCGGTGCTCAGTGAATCGTCCGGATGTGATTTCGACCAAGCCCGATCACAAAGCTTGGAGGCTGGAACAACCGGGTGGCTCGGAGATGGGGCTTTTGTTGGTGGACACCTTCCCTTGGTCCAGTGAAGGTGTAGAACCAATCAATTTGGGAATTGGCTCACCTGTGGAGAAGTGTCCTGGTTTTGGGTGGAATTTCGGTTGGGAAATCGGATTTTGTCGGTGGGGATTAGGGCAAATTGACACCGGGATCAAGCTGCTCTAAGGGTGGAGAAGGGTCCGGAACAATTTTGGCGAGTTTCGGCAAGGTTTGTGCTCGGCTCTTCTCCATGGCCGTGAGGGTGAGGGGTTTAAATAAGAGAGGTCGGAGAGCCTTCCGGGGGAGTTGAGGCATGGGATCGAGTCTGCTGCGGTGAGGAGAAGAACGACCGTGGTGACCATTTGGCATGGGGCGGCTCGGCAAGTGGGAATTCCAAACTTTGGCTCCTCCCGAGGTCTCGACCATGGTGTTTTCCGGCGATCCGGGCGGTGGCCGGCGAGCATGGGTCACCCTCGGGTCCTGAGTGGGTCGGGGTTGGAGGTTTGTGCAATCAATCGGCAATTGCCATGTGTAAAGGCTTTGAATTAAAATGGAATGGGGAGGGGGTCATTTTGGCCTTAATTTGGTCAACCCATTGGTTTGGGTTGGGTGCACCTCCCATGGCTCGATTTTGGGCTGAGAGGATCAATTGGGTCGACCGAGGGAGAGTGGTGTGGTCTCCATCCATGATGAGGTGGCTAAGCATGGTTTAGTGTGTGACATGCTTAAGGTAAAAAAGGGGTTAAGGAGGATTAGGAAAGGGGCCCCTCCTTTTACCATTAATGGCTTGATCACATGTCAAGCCTTCCATGGCTTCATGTGGCTTGTCCATGGCTTGCATGGCTCACCTTTGGCTTGGGAAAAGGTTTGGTCAATTTCATGAAAATGGGTTTTAAGAATTTTTGGTAATTTGATGGAAATTTGTATGCAACTTGATTTGGAATAATTTGATGGTGAATTTAGGACTTAGGTAATGGATTTAATTAAGTGGATGACAAATGGAGATGTCATGTGGGCTTTAGGGTAGATTTTGGGCCTTTGGATGTGGTGAAGTGGGCTTTTAGGAAAGTTTAAGGGGAATGGGCTTTTTGATTTTAGGATGGGCATTTGGGTGAAGATTTTGTGAAGTACTTTGTCAAATAAATGTCATAATTGGTTTAGGGATGTTCTATGAAGGGCTTGGAGTCAAATTGGTGTGATTTGGAGTTGAATTGGTTTGAATTTGGGTTTATTTGGTAAGTGGGCCTATGTAGGTCCAAGTGGGCCAAGTTGGGCTAATGTTGGGCTAGGGTTGAAATTGATGTAAAATCAATGTTGAGAAATGTTTATGGGAGTGTTTCAAAGAGGTTTTGACTTTGGTTGGGTTTTGATTTTGGGGTTTGGGCCCATTTGGGTTAGGTTTGGGTTTAGGTCAAAAATGGGCCTTTTTAGCCTTGGGTTGAATTTTAGTAGGGTTTGGGTCTAAATTTTGGGCAAATCATGTTAGTGTTTTGCTTGTGGGAATGTTAAGGAAGATTTAGAAAAGATTTGGGGTTAATTGGAGTTGAATTGGGTGAGTTTGGGTTAGGTTTGGGTCATGGGTCCAAATTGGGCTTTAAGGCCAAAAGTGAGATTGGATCCAAATGTCAATCAAATTGGGCTTGGATTTGGTCTAGATTGGTATTTGGGATATTGAATTGAAGTTTAGAATTGAATTGGACCAAAATTGGGGTCAATTGGGTAGGTTTGGTTTGACATTGGGTTCACTTAGGGTTAAAATGGGTCAAATTGGGGGTTTTGACAAAAGTGGGGTAAATTGACAAAATTAGCCCATGGTGTAGTTAGACAAAATGAAATTGGGAATATTTGGGATTTTTTGGAAATTTCTGGGAATTTTCTGAATTTTTGGATTTTTTAGGGCAAGAGGGGTATTTTGGGTATTTGGAGGGTATTGGGAGGTTTTCTTGGAATTTTTGGTATTTTTGGGTATGGATGATCAATTTAAGTGATGTGGAAATGTTTGGGAATGATTTTGGAGAATTTTGGGTAATTTGGAAATTTTGAGAAATTTGGGTAATTTCAAGGGTTTTGGGTAAAGTTTAGCGGGTGTAGGGTCCGGGGTCAAAAATTGAAAATTTGGGAAATTGAAGATTGGGTGAATTTAAGTGGAAAGAAATCATTTTGGTTGAGCCATGAAGCCATATCAAGCCCACATGAGCCATGAAGGGACTCATTTGAGGCATTCACTATGTTGTTCCTAATCCTCTTGCCCAAGGGCTTAGGGGTTAAGGACCATCCATGTGAATCACCTACATGAGTCGGGAGGTCAAGTTAGGTATGGGTGTGGTTTTAGGAGGTATGTGGAAGTGTAGTGTGTGTGTAAGTCAGCCCCTTCACCGGACCGGGCCACCTGGAGGCGACTCTAAGGCCAAAGAGTCCTATAGGAACTCATCCTTTAAACTTCCACATTTGATTTCAACCCTCTAGGTGATTAGGGGTCTACGGTCAAGTTTGTGGAGTTTGCGAGGAGTTAAGAAGTGGTTTGAATTTCTAAAAGGTGGGTCCCAATTCTAGTCCTCTAAGATGGTCAAAGGAAAAGCCTAAGGCTAGATCCTAGGTACTAAAGAGAAGAAGAGAAGACCTCATCAAAAATGAGGTCAACACCACCTTAAAAGCCATCCAATGGAGGTGAGCAAAGAAAAAAAAATCCAAATTTTGCCGTAATGGAAGCTCATAATGGAAAGCTTGGGAAGACTCAATCGTGGCAATCCTCAAGCCCTAATCTTCTCCTCATGTTATCATGAGGTTGTTACCTTCTTCCCCAAGAAAACCCAAGCTCGGCCATGGCCATTCATTTCTATATATAGGGCTAACCCAAGTGCTACCATAGAAAAGAGAGACCCACCTACATTGCTCAACCCCTAATGCATTACAAAAAGTGTTCTCCAAACCTTGAGTAGATTCCCCATAGATTCACCTTCTAAAATCTCTGATCTCTTTCACTTTAATGCCCTAAAAATAGAAGTAGCTTTCTCATCTATATGAAAAACCACCAAATTTTCAAATTGAACTTTCCAAAACCATCCCTGAGCCCTATGAAGAATTTCTTAATCAAAATTGAGCCTTCCTGCAAGCTCTAACCTATCTCAAGCCCAAATCGTGAAGCCATTTCAGTGATGTCATACCTCCACCTGATTTCATTTTAAATTGAGCACACTCAAAGCTTTCCAAGGACCCAATGATCATTCCTATCAAATTTGATTGAGGCCTCACCTCATCAAAGCTAGGTATTTTCATTTAAATCTAAAATGAGCTTGGTTTGGACCTTTGTGAAGAAGACCACTTTAAAACACCCACATCACTGCATAGATGTGTTCATCTCATTGACTTGAAGCATTAGAAATAAATGTCATTAAAATCCAAAAGGCTTGATGGAGATCCTAGGGTTTTAAAATGAGCAGTTTGTGGGTTATAACAGGTTGGGGAAGATAATGAGATGTTGTCCATTTCTTTGTATTAGAAATGGACATATCTGATCTAGTCGGGTCACAAATCCATCCATACAAAATAGAAGGAACCGTGGGACACGTGGTTGCCCTCGTGGAAATCCAAACCAACTAAAGGACACCACACATCGTTTCCACGGATCAGGATCTAATCAGTTCTTGCGTGGATAAAGAAGAAATTATGGAATTTCTTATTTAAATAAATACAAAAATATTTAAATACTCATATCTTGACATAAAAAAAAACATAAAAATATGACAAAAATATCCCTGAACTCAGGAAAATGAGGTGAATAATTTGAAAGTGAAATTCAAATTAATAGGTTGTCTAGGGGGAGTATCTAATATGAGATCTACAATTTTAAACCCTTCTTTGTGATTAATTTCAAAAATAGTTAAAATAATTAGAAAATTGAAAGATAACATTTGAAAATGATTAGAAATTTTAAGGTAATGAATTTGAACCCTAAAGTGACATTTTCTAAAGCTTGGAAAATTTAAAATGACATTATATGTCTTTTAGGGTAAAATTTGTAAAATTGAAAAACTATAAACTAAACCATAAAATTTCTATTTTTTTATAAAAAGGGATAATTTGGATTAACTATATCCTATGATCTATGTTTAAATCACCTGAAAACTTAAGATGAATCCTTAAGTTTTAGTTAAGTTAGGTTTAAATATAACTTAAATCTTTAAAAACCCTAATTAAGCTTAATCGCCTTAAAATCGTAATAACATTAGGTTTAAGTCAAATTAAACCTAATTAGTTATAATCTCTTATTATGCCTAATTAACATACTTAACCTTTAATAACAATAGGTTTAAGTTAAATTAAACTCTATTTACACCAAACCCTAATTAGGTCTAATTAATCTAATTAAACCTTACCTAAATTAGGTTAATTTAACATTAAACCCTATTTAGACCAAACCACAATTAGGTCTAATTAATCCATTTCAGCCTTACCTAAGTTAAGTTGGATTGGTCTTAAACCCTTGTTAGACCTAACCCTAATTAGGTCTAATTAATCCAATTAAACCTTACCTACATTAGGTTTAATCAACCTTAAACCCTAATTAGACGTAACAATAATTAGGTCTAATTAATCTCATTAAACGTTACCTAAATAAGGTTTAATTAATCTTAAACCCTAATTAGACCTAACCCTAATGAGGTCTAATTAATTCAATTATACCTTCTCTAAATTAGTTTTATTTAGCATTAAACTATAATTAGACATAACTCTAATTAGGTCTAATTAATTCAATTAAACCATACATAATTAATTTTAATTAACCTTAAACCCTAATTAGACATAACCCTAATTAGGTCTAATTAATCAAATTAATCCTTATCAAAATAAGGTTTAAATAACCTTAAACCCTAATTAGACCTAACCCTAAAAAGTTCTAATTAATCAAATTAAACCTTAACTAAACTAGTTTAATTAAAGTTAAACTATAATTAGACCTAACCCTATTTAGGTCCACTAATATGATAAAACCTTACCTAAATTAGGTTTAATTAACCTTAAACTAAAATTAGAACTAACCCTAATTAAGCTTAATTAATCTAATAAATCCTTACATAAATTAATTTTAATTAACCTTAAACCATAATTATGCCAAATTAATCCAATTAAGACTTACCTAAATTAGGTTTAATTAACTTTAAACTTTAATTAGACCTAACCTTAATTATGTCTAATTAACCCAATTAAACCTTGCCTAAATTAGGTTTAATTAACCTTTAGCAATAATTTGACCTACCCTAATTAGGTTTAATTAATCCAATTAAACCTTACATAAATTAGGTTTAATTAACCCTAAACCATATTAAATTAGTTATGCCTTCCTTACATTAGGCTTAGACCTTACTTAAGTTCAACCTATTTTAAAGCTAAAATGCTTATTAAACCTTACAAAATCCTCCAACACATACCTTATGTTCAACCTACATTGACCCTAAGTCATGCTATACCCTAGGTTCAACCTACATTGAATCTAAATAAACATATACTTTAGGTTCATCCTACATTGAACTTAAGTCAACATATAACTTAGGTTCAACCTACATTAAACCTAAGTTAACCTATACCTTAGGTTCAACCTACATCAAACCAAAGTCAACATATACCTTAGGTCCAACCTACATTGAACCTAAGTCAACATATACCTTAGGTCCAACCAACATTGAAACTAAGTCAACATATACCTTAATTTCACCTATATTGAACCTATGTCAGTGTATACCTTAGGTTCAACCTATATTGAATTTAAGTAAACCTATACCTTAGGTGCAACCTAAAGTGAACCTAAGTCAACATATACCTTAAGTCAAACCTACATTGTACCTAAGTCAAAATATACCTGAGGTCCAACCTACATTGAACGTAAGTTAACATATTCCTTAGGTCCAACCTACATTGAACCTAAGTCAACCTATTCCTTAGAAGCAACCTACATTGAACCTAAGTCAACCTATACCTTAGGTTCAACCTACATTGAACCTAAGTCAACATGTACCTTAGGTTTAACCTACAATAATCCTAAACCAACATATACCTTAGATTCAACCTACATTGAACCTAAATCAACATAAACTTTAGGTTCAAACCAAATTGATCCTAACTAAACCATAATTTTAGGTTTGATCCTATATTGAATCTAAAAACAAAACTTTTTTGAATTTAACATAACAAAAAAAATTCCTTAAAACTAAACCTTAAGTCTAACATATCTTAGACTTAACTAAATCTGAGGTTCTACCAACATTAAACTAGAATAATTCTATACATTAGGTTCCACTTAAATTGAGCCTAAGTCACTCGAGTTTCTATCTAAATTGAATCTAAGTAACATCAAACCTTTTTTATTTCACCTAAATCTTAGATTCAATCCAAATTGAACGTAAGAGATATTATACCTTAGATTCTAACTAAATTGAATCTAGGCAATATTGAACTTTAAGTTCCACCTGAATCATCTCATTTTGTAGGTTTCTACTTAAGTATTTGGGGTTCTACCAACATTGAACCTAAATCATCTTATATATTAGGTTCTAACTAAATTGAGCCTAAGTCACTTTATACTTTAGATTCTATGTAAATTGAATCTAAGTAACATCAAACCTTAGGTTATATTGAATCTAAAACCACCTTATATTAGGTTCTACTTAAATTAAACCTAAACAATGATCTTGATTGAATCATTCAAATAAAATTGGTTAATAAATCGTAAGCAACCTAAAATTTTTCAAACTTTTAATCCGACAAAATACATTAAAACTTAAATAAAACTATAATCAATAAAGTTCACTGAATGAAACTTTAAACACAATATGTTTTTATCTAAGAAGATTACTTGGACGATGCAATCCGTGGTTGTTAACAAGAGTCTTCTGGTCCTATTTTAAACACCATTTAGACTAAGTAAATCAAGGCATCTAATGACCCTGGGATGACAGAGCCATGGAGATCTTGACCGTGTTGTCTAAAAATTAAAATTTAACACACTAAATTAACAAGTTCTGTTTTAGATCTAGTTTGCATATTATTAGGATGTGCTGATTATATCATACAGGGAAACATTCTAAAGAGGAGACAACAAACTTTAAAACAAAACCAAAACCATAACAAAACAACAACTAGACAAGAAAACAAAACAAAATCAAATCAAAATCAAATAATGATAGCATGACAAATAAAACCAAAACAAAATAAACCAAAAGATAATAAAATAAAAGAAAAAAATTACAACAGAAAAAACAAGATGACAACAAATAAAAATAAAACAAACACATTTAAAAAAACAAAACCAAAACTTTAGGGTAGTACGTGACACTTAAAAACATATTACCCTTAGAATCAAATTTTGGCACATCTTTCCTTGACCTTAATATGTAAAATTTATTAGATAATAAATGTTAACATTAATAAGGAGTTTCCTTAGGTAATGCTAACTGTCTAAGATGTCATTAATTATAGAAGCTTGCTTCTATATGAGAATAAAAGACTCAAAATAGGTATCATACCTAAATCTCCAGTGTTTAATTTCCAAGTGGTCGTCCTTATATAAGGATCTCCAGGATTAGACATTCTAGAGTGTTCTCCGTAATGTTCCCACAATCCCAACAATTCCTTTTTCTACTTTTTTTATTTTCATCAGCCCTTTTCTTTATTCTCCAAGTTTCTTAAATATCTAAGGATTCTCTACATGACCCAAAAGAATAAGATTACTTGGAGATTATGGAAATGTAATAGAGAAAAAAAGTGGCGACTACTCAACCTCAATATCGACATCAATAGACATTCTGACATTTCATAATGGCATGTGAGAAAATTGGCGGCACAGGCAGCGACGAATCTCCCTCAATTACTTTCCACCTTTAAAACTACTAAACCTACAAATGACATTACTTCTTTTACTCACTATGAAGGAGATTAAATTTACAAAGCATGGGAAAGATTTAAAAAACTTCTAACAAAGTGTCCACATCATGCTTCACCAGACTAGTTAATTATTCAAACTTTTTATAATGGGTTAGTAGTATCCCTTATATCTGTCATTGATGCTGATGTTGGAGGTTCATTAAAGTCTAAACCAAATGATGAAGCTTATTCATTAATTGAAGAGATTGCTGTAAATAACTTTCAATGACTCCCTGAAAGGTTAAATTCTAAGAAAGTAGCCAGTATTCATGATAATGATGCTATTTCAATTATTTCATCTCAAGTTGTTGAATTATCTAGGAAAATAGACCAAATTGAAATGAATTTTTCTCCAGCACATCATATGATTCAAGAAAATTCATTAGGACAAAAGATTGATTTCAAACTTCATTAGAAACCATAAATGATATTAATAGACCAAAAAACCCATATTCAAATTATTATATCCCAGGTTGGAAAAACCATCATAACTAGCTCGAATAACAATAATGGTGGTAGAAGTAAATAATGGAGGAACAATCAAGTAAACCAATTGGGAAACTGCAACAACTAGGTTAGTGTTAACCATAGACCTACTTATTCTCCTAGATTTAGTAATAACCAACAAGTTAAGCAGAAGATTTTAGCTATACAAGAAGTGGTGTTTCAAATGAGAAATCAATTAAAAAGTTAAAGTGATGTTATTCGAAACATTGAAAATCAACTGGGACAAGTTACTAATGCACTTAGCAATCAGCCTTAGGGAACACTTCCTATTAATGTTGTGATCAATCCTAAAGATAATGATAAAGAAAAAAAAATATGTTAAACATGTCCAACTAAAGAGATTTAAGTGAAGAGAGAAAATAAAGAAACTAAAAAACTTGAAGAAACTATTCATAAGGAAGTGGAAGCACCTGACTCTCCAACTATGATTAATTTAGAAAGACCACCACATCCTTTTACTTAAAGACTTAGACAGCAAAATTTGATGAACAATTTTTTAGATTTTTTTTGAGATATTTATGAAGCTTACAATTAATATCCCTTTTGGACATGTGTTGGAATAATTGTCAAGTTATGCCAAATTTATGAAAGAAGTTTTAAATAAAAAAAGGAAGTTTGAAGATTATGAGACAGTTGCACTTAGTGAAGAATGTAAAGTTGTAATTCAGAAAATGCTTCCTTAAATACTCAAAGATCTTGGTAGCTTCACAATACCTTGTGCAATTGGAGAATAATTTTGTGGAAAAGTTTTATGTGATTTAGGAGCAAACATTAATCTCACATCATTATCTAAATTCTGAAGGTTAGGTTTAGGAGAAATATCTCCCACTACTGTATCCCAATAGTTTGTTGATCGATTCATCACTTGTTCTACGGGGGTTATAGAAGATGTTTTGGTTAAAGTGGATAAATTTATCTTCCCTATTAATTTCATTGTGTTAGATATGGATGGACATAAAGAAAATCCTATTATTTTAGTGAGACATTTTCTTGTTACCAGATGTGCAATGATTGATGTGGAAAAAAGAGAATTAATTGTGAGAGTGAATTATTAGGAAGTTACATTTAATGTGCTTAAATCAATGAAGTATCCTGATAAAGGAAAAGGAGATAAATGCATTAGAATGGACATCATTGATTATGTGATTGTTAATCATTTTTAAGAAAGATGTGAAGTCATATCAGATCAAAAAGATGGTGTCATATCAAATAAAAAGAACTTAAGAATGAAACTGAAAATGATTTTGAGGATGAATCAAATGAGATAATCACTGAGGATTAAAAATATGTTGAAGAAAACTTTGAAATTTTATACACTATTGGGAAAAGAATACCTCTTATTCCTTCTATTGAAAAACCGCCTAAACTTGAGATGAAGGTTCTACCTACTCATTTAAAGTATGCATTTTTTGGGAGCTCATATACATTACAAGTTATCATATCCTCAAATCTGACTAAAAACAAGAAGAAAAATTATTGGATACATTGAGAAATCATAAGGAAGCCTTCAGTATGAATGCATAAAATTACCGGATATTAAAAAAATCAGTCCTTCAGTATGTATGCACAAAATTTTGATGGAAGATAATCATAATCCTAAGGCTGGTCCCCAAAGTAGATTGAATTATATCATGGAAGTAGATGTTAAGAAGGAAATATTAAAGCAGTTGGATGCTAAAATTATTTATCCAATATTAGATAGTTCTTTGGTTAGCCCTATTCATTGTGTTCCTAAAAAATGAGGAATGACTATAGTTGTTAACGAAATGAATGAATTAATTCCTACAAGACAAATTATTGGATGACAAATTTGTACTTATTATAGAAAATTAAAATTTTCCACTAGGTAAGACCACTTTCCTCTACTTTTTCTAGATCAAATGCTGGTTATATGAGTTTGGCTTTGTTATTTTTGCTTTTTGGATGGATATTTTGGATACCACCAAATATAAATAGCTCTTGAGGATCAAGAGACACATTTACCTTTGCTTTTAACAATTTGTCATTTGAATTATGTAATGCTCCTTCAACTTTTCAATGATGTTTGATGTCAGTTTTTTGTAATTTAATTGAGAAAGGAATTAAATTCTTCATGTACAATTACTCAGTTTTTGCAACTCTTTTAATTCATTTTAAGATCATTTAACAAGGGTTCTAAAACACTGAAAAGAATCAAACCTTGTTCCCAATTGGGAAAATTTTCAATTTTTTAGTTTCAGGAGGTATTGTATTAGGGCATAAGATTTCTAGGAAAGGCATGGAAGTAGATCTAGCAAAAATTTAAGTTAATGTTGAATTGCCACCTCAAAGTAATGCGAGAGGAATAAGAAGTTTTCTAGGACATGCTGGTTGCTATAGGCATTATATTAAAGAATTTTAAAAAATTTCCAAGTCTTTATGTCATCTTTTGGAAAAAGATTCTAATTTCGATTTTAATGAAGAACAACAGAATGCCCTCAATTTATTAAAAGAGAAACTAATCACTGCACTTATTATTGTTTCACCTGATTAGAAAAAAAATATTTTAAATTAATGTGTGATGCTAGTGATTACGTTGCAAGGGTTGTGGGCAAAGTTGCGATAAAATGTTTAAAGAGATATACTATGCTAGAAAAATCTTTAATGAAGCTCAAATTAAATACAATACTACTGAAAAGGAGTTATTTGCTATATTTTATGCTTTCAATAAATTCAGACCTTATCTTTTTGGAGCTAAATTTATCATGCATACTGATCATTATTTAGAAAGTATTTAATGATGAAAATGATGCAATACTATGATTAAACAGATGGGTCCTTCTGGTGCAAGAATTTGATTTTTAAGTTGTAGATAGGAAGGGTACTGATAATCAGATACAGATCATTTATTAATACATGAACAAAAAAGTAATGTTAACTTTAATGGTGAAATAAATTAAGGTTTTTCTGATGAACAATTATATGTGATTAATGAATGCTGAATTATATGGTATACTGATATAGTTAATTACTTAGTTACTAACAGTTTACTCTTTGAATTAGATAGTCATCAAATTAAAATGTTCATTCATGATTCAATGTTTTACTTTTGGGATGACCCTTATTCAAATAAAGCATCTAAGAACTTAGTTTTTCAAAGATATGTACCAATAGAAAAAACTCAGGAAATTTACAGAAATTTTATAAATCATATTTTGTGGGACATTTTGGGGTTGATAAAACTACATTTAAGATATTACAATCTAAATTTGTTTAGCCTACATTATTTAGAGATGTTAATACTTACATAAAATCATGTGATAGATGTCAAAGAGAAGGAAATATTTCTAAAAAAATTGAAATAACCCTAAATTTTACTTTGGAAGTTAAAATTTTTTATTTTTGGGCTTTAAATTTTATGGGAACATTTATACCATCTTCTAAAAAGGGTTATATCTTGATAGTTGTAGATTATGTTTCTAAATGGTGAAGCAGTTGCTTTAACTCAATGTGTAAAAGTTTTGCAAATTTTTTAAGGAAAAATAATTTTTCAAAATTTGGAATGCCTAGAGTAATCATTATAGATGGGGGAAGTCATTTTAAGAATAAATTCATTGAAACATTAAGTAAAACCTTCGAAATAAAGAACAAAATTTTCACAGCTTATCATCCTCATACTAGTGGTTTAGCAAAAGTATCCAATCATGAAATTAAAGGAATATTAGAAAAAATTTATAAATCCTAATAGGACTGATTGGTCTGCTATACTTGATAGCGTTTTATGAGTCTATTGGAATCCTTACAAAACTCTTATAGGAATGTCACTATATAGGTTCATATATGCGAAAGCTTGTCATTTATTAGTTGAATTAGAGCATAAAGCTTTTCAGATTATAAAAGAGCTTAATTACAATCTAAATGATGCTGAGAGAAAAGATTATTGCAACTAAATAAGCTTGATGAGATAAGAAATAAAACTTAAGAGAATTCTAGAACTTTTAAAGAGAAAAAGAAGATGAGGTGTGATCAGAGAATTTTGAAATAGCATTTTGAGTCTAGATAAGAAGTTTTGTTATATAATACAAGATTGAAATTATTTCTATGAAAACTTAAGTCTAGATGGTTAGGACCATTTATTTGGTTAAGATTTTAAGTATATGTAGTTATTGATATTAAAGATCCTAAAACTAGAAGAGTGATTAAGGTTAATGGAAATAGGTTAAAAGCTTATATAAGTGGAGATAGTACTACATTTGAGGAGATAATAATGTTGGGTCAACCAGATTAATAATTTGGATATGTCAGGCTGATTACATTAAACTAAGTGCTTTGTGGGAAGAAACCCCTAGTTATCAGTGTAGGTTGATTTGATTAGTGATTATTTTTTTGATGTGCTTTTGAAGTGATATGGAGTCTTACATGATTAAGATGGCATAAAACATTATTTTATTGAAGTATTTGAGAAGGGGATGAAAGAATTCAACATTTAAAGATTTTACTTTGGTGCTATAGCTCCAGATCCAGCGCCACAGTTCGAGTACCTCCCATAAACCGCCCAAACATTAATTTTATTCCCTCTTCTTCCCTATAAAACTGACGAGAAAGATAATGGAGGCATCATTCGAGATTTCTAAGCATTTTGGAGAGAATTGAGAGTAGTTAATTCATTCATATTTAGTGATCATAGAGAATAATGGCTATGGATGATTTGAAGACAAGAAGATGATGCATAATGTTTCTCAGGTCTACTTCAACAAATATTTATAATTAAGTTTGGAGCGTCATATGTTAAAACTTGAAAAGATTGAAGAGGAGATATCCTGACTAAATACCAACTACCAAGATTTGTTCAACCTACTTGAGAATTTAAATTGGCAATTAAAAGTCAAATTCAATAATCTGGGTTGTTTACAAGAATAACAAGTAATTATGTACAAAAACAACGAAAGGATTGACGATAAGGTTGCATCAGATATTTCTCGAGCTCTTTTTTATTATTTTTTTATCATAATTTTCTGGAGGGTGACCTCATTGTTCACAACTACTCCTAGATGGACTCTCAGTAAGATAAATATGTTACTAATCAGTGTTTATGTGTGGTGTTTTGAATTATTTTTTTTTATAATGGCTCCAACACTTCTGATTGTTTCCATTTCATTGTATTTATATTAAATTAAGTCTATGTTGTATCGTTTGTATCAAATTGATTAACAATATAAGAAAAACAGTTCAGTTCTGTCGTTAGAAGTTGGCTTTATGCGTTCAAAATGATTGGATCGATAGTTGCGTACTTAAATTTGTAATGACGACAACTCAAAAACTTTCAAAATGATCGTTAAAATTAGAATATATGACTTTTAAAATCATTGATTTTCTATTCTCAATCAAAATATAAACTATTTTAAAAATTCTGATGGGCTTGAATGGCGCTATAGTGCCACTATATGGTGCTATAGCGCCACTCATCAAGCTTAGCATGTCGCTATAGCGCCACGCTTGGTTATATAGTGTTGAACTAACAAAACAGCAATTTAGGTGTATGGACTGCTTGTTTTTAACATTTTTATCCCTGGATCATCTCCTTCATCTCTTATTTCACACCCTACTCCCCTGGAGCTTGGATTTGTGTTTGATTGGATTGGAGTTAGGGCTTCAAAATTTAGATTTCATCTTCTTTAGGTAAGATCTTCATCTTGGCTTTGAAAAATTTTGATTTCACCATTGATTTGTGGATTAGGCTGAAGATTTTAAAATTTGTTGAAAGTAGTGAGAAATCCATGGCTTTATGAATATTTGGTTTAGAATGTGTTTTTTGGAGCCTTTCTAAAGTTTCATTTAGAATTTATTGGAATTTTTATAGAAATTTTATTTTTTGATTGCTTAAGACTCCCAAAATGAAGAGAGGAAAATGAAAAACCACTTTTGATTCTGCTAAGTTCTCTAGTTCGAAAGACTATGACGAATACAGAGATCTGCAATCTAAGAAATTAATTGCAAAATAAAGTTTTCTTCATCTTGGGGGAATGTTTTAGTATTTGATAAGTGAGCTATAGTGGGAGAATTTTTGCTATTTCACTGTTTTTGCTGTGATTTCTGTTTTACATGAGTATAATCCTAACCTGCGTGATAACTCAAATGATCAGGTATTTGTGAGAGACAAACATATGGATATTAGCCCTATTCAAATTAACCATATTTACAAGCTGCATAGTGTTGCTACCTGCTTTAATGCTGAGTTTAAATCTACTGGTGTTGAACTTGATGAAATTATAGGATTTTTTACTGATTGAAATGGGGTTTAGAAGATAAAGAAAGGATGCCAGGTAAACTTTTTATTTTTAAACTTTAAGTTCATTCTTATGCCTGGCGTTATTTTATTTTTGTTAGATGGCTTCCAACTTGTCATTTTAGTAAGGTAACCTGAGAAAGATCCACGTTGAAATATCGTATTCAGATGAAGAAACTTATTGAAATTGGCTCTATGATATACAAGAACATGATTATTTCCTCTAGGGGAGAAACTACTGTAGGGATGGATTACTCTTCTCTCATGTCCACCCTATGTATTGAATATGGAGTTAAACATGAGATATGGGAGGAGATTTTATCTTATTTTAAGCTTATTGGGAAAACAAACTTGGAGATGTATGGAAAACATTCTGGATCAAGATCTAGGTCTAGAGGTCCGGACATACCTTCTACTTTAGCTTCATCTTATGCTTCTAGTCTTCCCACTAATGGTACTACTCTTTTGGATAATGATTTGGAACAATTATCTATACAGCAAAGAGATACCTTAGCATTACAGAATTCGGTGAAAGGCATAGAAGCTCACATGTACCATAATAATGAGTATATGCAGGAGAAAGCTAATTATGATATTTTTTTCATGTGGCTACGGTGAGATTCATGAGGGGTAATAATTAAGTATAGTTTCCTACTTGCCCCAGTTTTACACCATAAGGGACTAGTGAGATGGATGAGGAGGTAGGTTTGAATGATGATGATAATGATGATGAGGAGGAGAAGGACAAGGAGGAGGAAAATGATGAGTAGTGTGTTGTTTTCTTTCCTTTGCTCTGTTTTTATATTTTAACTTTCTTTTGTTAAGTGATTTGTTGTATTTGTGTTGGAGTGTTGTGCTTGTGTTTAGTTTAGGTGTACATTTGTATTAAACTATTGTATTGTACCTTATTCTTCTATTGTTCTACTGTTTACCTTTTGCAAATGTTCATATGCTAGAGTACTTTTATTTTTTGTTTTGATTATTATACATGCTAATCTTAGATTTACTAGTGCTCATCACTAATCTTTACTACTTGTAACTGCACTGTTCTCCGAATTTAAATTTTAAAATTTTTCTTTCTTCATGAACTTTCCTATTTTAAATTAATTAAAATTTTAAGTTTGGGGAAAGGGACAAAAACCATACTTTTCCTCAGAGAAATATATTTTTAAAATTATTTTAACATAACATGTGGTATGTAGGGTTTAGCTTTAGATTTTGATTTTATGAATGTCATAGAAGACCTAAGTAAAATTTTTTAATAGTAAAAGTTTGTTCTAGAGTTAAGATATTTAATATAAATTTATAAGGTTATGCTTTTACTATTTAAAGTAAAAAAAAACTATATTTTTGAAACATTAAGGGTCTTAGATTTACACTTAAAAAGAAATAATTGAGTCATTATGAAAAATATTTTTCAAAGCTAATACAAAATTGTCAAGGAAATATGGGATGTTCTTAACTTCAAGAAGAGGATGGTGGAGTTTAAAATCATTAAAGGTTATCCAAATATAGTAATCCTTACATGACATGAAAAGAAAAAGAAAGGATTAGAAATTATCCTAAGAGAAAAAAAGAAAGAAAAAAAATCAAATGAAAATAATAGAAAAAAAGGAAAAATAAGTGAGAAGAAGCTTGAGGAGATGCCTAATAAAAAATTGGCTCCACATGAATCATCTTATGGAAAGAAAATTAATTACAATTTTAAAAGTACACCTAAGGTATTAGCGCCCTTACTAATAAAGTTCTCATAAGATTATTTTTTCGTGATACTTCTAAACACTCAGTGTGACCAATTGTCGTTACTCTTGAAATAAAAAGAAAATCAAAACTTTTAGAATTTACTACTACATATTCTTATATTTTGGTTTTAACCTAAGTTATTAAAAATTCTCTAAAGTTTCACTATTATATTTATAAGCAAAACTATAAAAATCTTTATGTTAAACTCAGTAATACAAGTTATAAATATTTGCATAGTATAAGGAGTTACTTAGAACAAGTAACACATAAGTTTGGGGGAATTGATCTACCTAAAAATTACTTATTTTTTCTGCACATTTTATGAGCATTTTATGTACATTTTTTATGATATTAAACTTTAAATGAAGGTATTTTGCATTTTTTTGGCTTCAGGCACATGGGATAGAAATTTAAAGAAAATGAGGGAAAATGGAGAAAAATTTAAGTATTTTGTCTGGTGCTATAGCGCCACCCTTGGCACCACCTTTTTAGAAGATATCTTGAATTTGGCTGAATTTTGAAGTGGAGCTTGAAGCAACCCTTAGTTATTTTTGTTGATCTATTAAATAGAAGAGTTTGCACACCAAAAGAGAGGACTTTTGGAGAGATTTTAGAGAGACATGGTAAATTTTGTGTGTAAGTGTGTGTGAGTAAGAGTTTGTGTAAGGGTTTGGAGATTGCTGGAAAGAGACTCCAGAATTTACTTGGCAAGAATTCATAAGATATTGATGCACCAAAAATATATACTCTTTTAGCTATATGTTTTTACCTATTTTTGGTGATATTGCACTTTAAAGGTATATTTCATGATTTGTTGCATGTATGATGATTATGGGTGATTGGAGTGCAAAGTTGCAAAAAGAAACAAATTTGGAGCAAAATGGAGCAATTTGGAGGAAAACAACCCTGGCGCCACCGACGCCCTATTCCAGACACTCCAAAATTAATTGGCACGATAGGGCGCCTCCAGCGCCCTATGTCTGTTCACTTCGAATTTAAAAATTTTTGCGAATTTTTGAAGAGGTTCTTGAAGAAACTCTTTGCGGTTCATTCCTAACATGAAATTAAGTATCCAAGATGAAAATAGAGAGGACGAAGAGAAGAGAATTGCTATAGAGAGTGCGAGGAAAGTGTAAGAGAGAGTTAGGGTTTGTGATTTTAAGAGAGATTCTTCTCTAAGGAGGCGAGAAGAGGGAGTAAAGTGAGAGATAGCTTCTTCATCTTTGTTCCACGGAGAGAGTCAAGTGTTGCAAGGAAGAGAAAAGGAATCAAGGGGACTTTGAAGGAATTTTCTTGGGGGAGCGAAAAAGATAAGTTTTATTTACTATTATAGTTTCTATGACTCTTCTTTTATATATAAAATCCATGTGTTTTCATATCTTCCTCGTGGTTAGTGAGTAGTCTCCCTTACCTTTCTTCTTACATGAAGTAATTATAATGTGGTGATGTGGAAATGATGTGCCCTTTAAGTGTTATAAAAGTTGTGATGTTTCTTTAATTTGGAACTTAGTTTACTTTTCAATCCGGCCAATTGAATTGTTAAAACATGTTGAGGAACATTAATTCCAAAAGAATTGAATGTTCTACAACAAGAATGAAGAAACCATTTAATGTCCGTGAATGAATTGCGTAGTTCATGGGGATTAATTACAAATAAAAAGGGAAATGTGTTTTGATGGACTTCAAATTGGAGGTTCATGGTGACAAAATGGGATCCCCAATTTGGTCTTAAGATTGGTAACTAAAGTCTATGGTTAGCCTTCAGGTAAAGGGTAAGTGGGATCTCCGAAGTGAGAGCCGGTATCCTCCCAGCCTCACCTTAGATTTAGTAACTAAACTTAAGATATGGCAATGTTCTTTACCTGCTTGGAAGAGGGGGTACTCTTTTAAAGGTAAAGAAGCGAATATAATAATTACCATTCTTCATCATCCACACATAATAATCTTTATCCAGGAAAAAAGACACTTTTTCATATAGAAGTATCATATAAATCACATAAGTTAGTGTGTTTCTTAGTTAATATAGTTCAGTAATTAGAAGTAATTGTAGTAGCTTTATTATACTTTGCATTAACTAGTGGTAGTACACTTACGTAATTGTTACATTGGGTATTGGATTTTAGTACTATATTATTTGATTTAAAGAACGTTCACCTCCCTGTGGGATCGATAACCAGGACTCCATTAGAGCCCTGTATTACTTGATACGATATGTATACTTGTATTGAATTTGTGAATTTACTAAATCCTTCTAAATATATATAAATTCGACTTCATAAATTCTTGCTTAATATATAAAGTCGCAGTTATGTTTTTAGCGCTGTTGTCGGGGAGGTAGATAAACGGTACTTATTTATAGATATTGTAGTAACTGAAAACCTTTACTTTGTAGTGTGATTTTATATGTGTAGTAGTAGATCTGTAGGTTTGATACCTTACGATTCAGAGTTAGAGCATACTATTAGAAAAATTAGAAAACAACAACAACAAACTGAAAAATTACTGTGAAATGGCGAATAATCAAGAGAATCAGAATATTAATGTTGGAAATTTGCCATGACCTTTAAAAGATTATGCTATCCCAACAGTAGATGAAATTCATATAACTATTCAAAATCCTGATGTTGCTGCTAATTCATTTAAACTTAAACCTGCTATTTTCAAAATGGTACAAAATAATCAATTCAGAGGAACACCTAATGAAGACCAAAATTTACATCTCGCTAGTTTTTTAGAACTGTGTGCTACTTTTAAGTATGACGGAGTGTCAAGTGATGCTGTCAGACTTAGAATTTTTCCATTTTCCTTAAGGGATAAGGCAAAGGCGTGGTTAAACTCGTTAGCACCTGGATCTATTCGAACTTGGGGAGAACTTTCTCAAAAGTTTCTATCGAAATATTTCCCTCCATCGAAAACTGTTAAATTAAGGAATGATATCACATCTTTTTGTCAGTTTGAAGGAGAGTCAATATATGAAGCTTAGGATAGGTTTAAAGATTTTCTTAGGAAGTGTCCACATCATGCTTTTCCAGATTGGTTAATAATTCAAACTTTTATAACGGATAAGTGGGATCATTAAGATCAATTATTGATGCTGTTACAGGTGGATCGTTAATGTCAAAACCTTTTGATGAAGCATATTCATTAATTGAAGAGATGGCTACTAATAATTTTTAATGGCCCTCTAAACGGGTAAATCCTAAAAGAGTTGATAGTGTTCATGATTCTGACATGATGACTATGATAGTTTCTCAAATAACAGCACTTTCTAAGAAAATAGATCAATATGGAATGAATTATTCTCAACCACCCCCAGTGTTAAAGGAAAATTCATTTGGGCAGATAGCTGAATCTCAAACACCTTATGAAACTTTGAATGTGATTAATAGACCTAATAATCCTTATTCAAATTATTATAAATCTAGTTGGAAGAATCACCCAAATTTCAATTGGAATAATAATAATGCTAATGTGAACCCACAATGGGGACACAATTCTATAAACCCAGTTGGAAACTCAACCAACAAAGGAAATACTAACTTTAGACAACCTTTTCCTCCTGGATTTAATAATAACCCATAGCTTAAGGATAAGAAGTTGTTTATAGATGAAATGATTTTGAATATGGGTAACCAATTACAAGTTCAAGGTGTTGCGATCAAAAATATTGAAAGTCAATTGGGACATATTTTCACTGCGCTTAATAATAGACCTTCTGGAATGCTTCCTAGTAATATGGAGATCAATCCAAAAGATTAAAACAAGGAGCAACTTAAGGCCATTCAATTAAGGAGTGCAAAAGAATTAGAAACTAGAATGCAGAAAGAAGTTGAAGAAGAGAAGGAGAAGGTGAATATTGAAAAATGTTCAAATAAGATTTATCCAGACCTGGAATATCCTCTTGAACCAATGAAGATTACTGTTGAGAAACCACCTCCTCCATTCCCTCAAAGATTGAAGTAGAAGAATAGGGATAATAGATTTGGAAAAATTTTGGAAATCCTTAAGAAGTTAACAATAAATATACCTTTTGTTGAAGCTTTAGAACAAATGCCTAATTATGTGAAATTTATGAAGGATACTATTAAAAAGAAGAGAAAGTTCACGGATCATGAAACTGTTGCACTTAGCGGAGAGTGTAGTGCAATAATTCAGAAAAAGCTTCCTGAAAAACATAAAGATCTTGGTAGTTTTACTATCCCGTGTGCTATAGGTGAAAAATTTTTTGTAAGGGCCTTATGTGAATTGGGAGCTAGTATTAATCTTATGCCTTTATCAACTTTCAAAAGATTCAAAATTGGAGAAATTTCTCCTAAATCTGTAACTCTTCAATTAGCTAATCCTTCTATTACTTATCCTAAGGGAGTGGTAGAAGATGTGTTAGTAAAAGTGGATAAATTTATCTTTCCTGTGGATTTTATTGAGCTTGATATGGAGGAAGATAAAGATATTCCAATTATTTTAGGAAGACCATTCCTAGCTACCTGGAAGAGTCTGTAATTGATGTTCAAAAAGGGGAATTAACTATGAGAGTTAATGATCAAGAGGTGACCTTTAATATTTTGAAGTGTATGAAGTATCCCTCAGTTGCGAAAGATAATGAATGTTTTAGGATGGAAGTATGCAAATATTTGAGAAATTATTATTTTAAAGAGATGTTTGAAAAGAAAGTAGAGTATGAAAATATAATTGAAGATGAAACGGAAAATGAAACAGATTTAGATAATGAGAAGAATATGGAATTAGAGTATATTCAGGAGAAATTTGAAGTTTTAGATACCATGGAAGGTGGAGATAAAAGTTTAACTTCATCTATTATTAAACCTCCTGAACTTGAGATGAAAATTCTCCCTAAACATTTAAATTATATGTTCTTAGGAGAATCATCTACCTTACTAGTTATTGTATCTTCGGAATTAACTGAATATCAAGAACAAGAATTATTGGAAATCTAAAAAGATACAAAAGAGCTTTTGGATGGACTTTGGCAGATATCAAAGGAATCAGCCCTTCTATCTGTATGCATAGAATTTTATTAAATGAAGAACATAAACCTAAAATTGATCCGCAAAGGAGATTAAATCCTATAACGAAAGAAGTAGTTAAGAAGGAGATTTTAAAATGGCTTGATGCTGGAATTACTTATCCTATTTTGGATAGTTTTTGGATAAGACAATTCATTGTGTACCGAAGAAAGGCAGAGTTACTGTGGAAGTGGATGAAAGGAATGAAATTTTATCTACGAGACAAGTTAATGGATGGAAAATTTGTATTGATTATAGAAAATTAAATGCTGCCACCTGAAAAGATCACTTTCCTTTACTTTTTCTCGATCAAATGTTGGATAGACTTCCTGGACACAAGTACTATTATTTTTTAGATGGATATACTAGTTATCATCAAATACCTATAGCTCCCGAGGATCAAGAAAAGACAACATTTACTAGCCCCTATAGAATATTTGCTTTTCAAAGAATGACTTTTGGATTGTGTAACGCACCTGCAACTTTTCAAAGCTGTGTGATGTCTATCTTTAGTAGTATAATAGATAATTTAATAGAAGTTTTCATGGATGATTTTTTTGTGTTTGGAAATTCATTTGATATTTGTATGGAAAACTTGGCAAAATTTTTTGAACTTTGTGAGAAAATAAATTTAGTTTTGAACTGGGAAAAGTGTCAATTTATGGTTGCAGGAGGAATAGTGCTTGGGCATAAAATTTCTGAATATGGTATGGAGGTCGACCCTCCTAAAATTTGAGTGATTGAGAGATTACCACCACCCACTACTATGAGAGAGGTGCGGAGTTTCTTAGGACATGCTGGAGTTTACAGGTGTTATATTAAAGATTTTTCTAAAATTACTAAACCTTTGTGCCAACTTCTAGAAAATGATAGGAAGTTTGATTTTAATGATGAATGTTTGTGTTCTTTTGAATTACTTAAAGAAAAATTAATCACTGCTCCTATAATTGTTTCACCTGATTGGGAGAAACCCTTTGAATTAATGTGTGATGCTAGTGATTATGCTATTGGAGTTGCGTTGGGGCAAAGGTATGATAAAACTTTCAAAGTTATTTAGTATGCTGGTAAAACTCTTAATGATGCTCAAATTAGTTATACCACCACTGAAACAGAGTTATTAGCTATATTATTTGCTTTTGATAAGTTTAGACCTTATTTAATTGGAACTAAAAGTATAGTGCATACTAATCAGTCAGCTATCAAGTATTTAATGTAAAAGAAGGATGCTAAACCTAGATTGATTAGATGGATACTCCTTTTACAAGAATTTGATTTTAAGATAGTTGATAGGAAAGGATCTGATAATCAAATACTTATCATTTGTCAAGAACAGAATATGATAAATTGTCTAAATTTGAGAAGGAAGTTGCAGAAAATTTTCCTGATGAACAATTGTATATTCTTATGGAAAAGAATTTGCCTTGGTATGCTGATATTGTGAATTATATTGTAAGTGATATTATACCATCAGATTTAACAAGGCAACAACAAAAAAAGTTTAAATATGATGTTAAATTTTATTTTTGGGATGAGCCCTATTTATATAAAGAGTGTAAGGATCTGATTATTAGAAGATGTGTGCCACATGAAGAAATTAATCTAATCATTCAGAGATGTCATGATTATGAATTTGGAGGTCATTTTGGTGTTGATAAAACGGCTTATAAGATTGTACAATCTGGATTTTATTGGCCCACTCTTTTTCGTAATGTTTATAAATATGTTAAATTTTGTGATCGATGTCAAAGTGTAGGTAATATTTTTAGAAGAAACGAAATGCCTCTGAATTACAATTTGGAAGTTGAAATTTTTTATGTGTGGGGATTAGATTTTATGGGACCATTTGCACCTTCATTCAGAAATTTATATATATTGGTCGTTGTTGATTATGTTTTGAAATGGATTGAAGCTGTTGCTTTACCAAGATGTGATGCTCGGAATGTTTCTAAATTTTTGAAGAAAAATATATTTACAAGATATGGAATGCAAAGAGTGATTATAACTGAAGGTGGATCCCATTTCAGAAACAAATCAATTTAAGTGATTTACTAGAAAATATAACATTATTCATAGAATCTCTACTACTTATCATCCCCAGACTAGTGGATTAGCGGAAGTATCGAATCGGGAAATTAAAAGAATTTTGGAGAAAACAGTGAATATTCATAAATTAGATTGGTCTGCTAGATTAGACACCGCATTATGGGCTTATAGGACTGCTTTTAAGACCCCTATTGGAATGTCTCCTTATAGATTAGTGTTTGGCAAAATGTGTCATTTGCTAGTTGAATTGGAGCATAAAGCATATTGGGCGATTAAGGAGTTTAATTTTAATTTGAGAAATGCAGGGGAAAAAAGATTTATGCAATTAAATGAGTTGGACGAAATTTGAAATGAATCATATCATAATGACAGGATTTGTAAAGAGAAAATGAAATTGTGGCATGATCAGAAGATATTGAAAAAAAAGATTTGAACAGGGACAAAGAGTTTTATTATATAATACGAGATTAAAATTAATTCCGAGAAAACTTAAGTCCAGATGGATAGGACCTTTTACTGTAATAAAAGTTCATTTTTTCGAAGCTGTTGATATTGAGGATTCTAAAACGGGAAATATTTTCAAGGTTAATAGGCATCATCTAAAACCTTACTTTGGAGGGTTGTGGGCATATTTTTAAGTTGTGTGTTTTATTTTGAAAAAGGGGGGTCGCCTAACAGAAGCTGTCGGCGAATTTTTAATTTAATTAAAATAAATAATTTGAAAAGTAGTATTTGATTTTGAAAATAATTTTAAATTTGAAGGTTTTAAGATATGAGATTAAACCGATCTCACGTCCCAAATAGTTTATATAAACGAGCACCGCACCACAAACCGTGTATCTATCCCTAAGGATAGACACGCTGCTTGACGGTGGGGCTCGATTAAATAAACTAGAAGATTTGTGACATCCGTTTGGTCCGCGAACCAATTTTATAAGCCGACAAAATTCCTCGCTTAATATGAAAACATTAAACGGGGTTTATATTACACAGGTTCTTTAAAATTCCCTATAAGGGCAAGCCCCTATAGTTAATTACATCTTAAGTGACGGGAATCACCTAAGAAAACTCTCGATAATAATCAATAATTCTGCTCTCAAGAATTTCAAAGTTTTAAGGTTTTCAAGGGATTGAATTTTGGAATTTCAATAGAGAATGGATCAAATTTGGAACATTTTGTTTTGGGAATCTAAAGGAAGAAAAGTAGGAGAAATCACAGATTCGAAGTGAACTTCGGTAATTTCCCGACTATCCTATTGTTTGGCTTGGATTTAAGAAAGTCCTAATATTTATTTAAATGTTTTGATTTTGCCAATTTTAATTAATTTGGACTTACATTTGTATGACATAATCATACAAATAGCCTTGAAGATGTGAGGGTTTATGTCGTATCGGACGACTACCTCGGAATCCTAAAACTGGTTAGGGCTTAATTTGCAGTGCAAATGCCTAACAAAAAGATTGAGGATTTATGTTACACTAGGCAAACTACCTCGAAGTCCTATGGCTTTGTTGTTTAGTTCTAGGAAAGTTTTGCTGATGTGGATTCAAATTTTGCTGATGACGATGGCCGTGCTTGCCCACCATGCTCCAAGCTTCTTGTTGTTGCGAGAGGTTTAGTTTTAGAAATTATAAGTCAGGGGATGAGAAAAGTGTTTTGGTTTAGAGAAAATCTTGATTTCCAAGTGTTTTTTGTGTTTTAATTAAAACAAATCTTAAAGTTGATTATAACGACACCGGTTAAGATCCCACGGTTCCATCCTTTCGGCATCATTATTTTTATCGGATTCACTTAGTCCAGATGAATTTGCTAAACTCAACTGAATGAGTTCCACACTTTCATTTAGACCGTGGGAAATCCCGTTAGCAACACGTAGGTTACATCATCCGAGGTATTCCCGATCATCCAACAGGACGTTTTAATTTAGTTGTAATTGTAGTTTTGTGTTCTGTTTGTGATTAAATTTTGAGTTGTTTTATATTTTGAAATGTTGTGGCAGTGAATTTTATCTTGCAATGATTTTTAACTTAGTTTTGGTTTCAGTTTTAGGGTCTATCCTAAAGGTGTGGGTTTTCATGCAACAGTTGTTTATCATGCAAGAAAAGTAAGTGCAATGCAGTTAAATAAATTGCAATAATGTAAATTGCAAGAAAGTAAATTGCAGGAAAGTAAATTGCAATAAAATAAAAGCGTACCTGGAGGGTCTTCCCGTCATCCCAAGCTACACTTAAAACACAATTAGAATATTTAAGCAAGTTCCTAGGTAAAGCTAAGGTAAGGGTTATGGTTTTCTACCAAGTTCCTAATCCTATAGCTAGTCATCTCCTATGACGTACTAGGTTCTTTGTGTTTTGGTTTGAGGACGATTTTCTTCATCGAAGAACAATTAAGTCCAATTGTTCTTATGAACATCCTATCATATTGAGAAAGTGTTTAAGAAGAATCTTAAACATCTTTTCAATATTGCTAGAATTGTTTTAAGTCCAAATGAATTTGATTATACAAATGAATTAATCGTCCGAGAATTCGAGTTTTGTTATTATCTTACTCGGTGAACTAGGACATTTGAATATCCTATAAGTGAAGTAACATTTCATTTAATGTTCCGTTTAGGAGTTATAATAACCAAAGCTTTCGAGGGTAAATTGGTATTCAAATGATTTGATTTAAGTTAATGGGTTTAAATTTGGAATAGTGTTCAAATTGCTTTATATTTAATTTCTTTATGTCTTAGGTGATGTTATATTTAATTCAATTTAATTTAATTTAATTGAGTTTTAATTTAATTTAATTCAATATAGTTCAATTCAATTTGATTTGATGTTTAATTAATTTGATTTGATTTAATTTTAATTTAATTTGATTTAATTTAATTTAATTTAATTTAATTTGATTTAATTTGATTTAATTGAATTTAATTTAATTTAATTTAATTTGATTTAATTTAATTTAATTTAATTTAACTTAATTTAATTTAATTCAATTTGTTTAATTTAATTTAATTTGATTTAATTTAATTTAATTTAATCTTTAATTTAATTTAATTTTAATTTAATTTAATTTAACTTAATTTAATTTATTTAATTTAATTTAATTTTAATTTAATTTTATTTTTAATTTTAATTGAAATTTTTAAAAGAGTTTAATAATTAAGTCTTTTAATATTTTAAATTTGAGTTATCATTTTAATTAAGAATTGAATATTAATGAGATAATTAATTTAGGGATTTTTAAATTAAAGAATAAATCTCTTCCTAATAATATCCATATTTTAATAATTCCAATTTTATTATTCTTCCAATTTTAATCCATTATTTAATTAAATTTTAATCATTTTAAAATTGCTTAATGGGTTTCTACCCTTTAATTATTTAAATTTCAATCATCCAAATCAGATTAGGATAAAAAATTGTACTTGATAATTTTTTTTATTAAACCTAAAGTTTTAATTAAGAATTAAGATTTTTAATTACCATTTTTTTTACCCTTTAAGCTTAATAATTTCATAACTCACTAAATTGAACTCAAATGAACTTGAAATTTTTATGTGACTTCACTCATATGCCAATAAAGACATGAGAGGAGAAAATGTGATTTTTCTGTATTTAATTTATTTATATAATTATTTTTGGTAGAAAATATAGATTTTTAAGGAAAATTTATTAACATGACCAAGGGAAAGTTTCTGTCCTTAAGAAAATTAGGAGACATTCCTAATGACTAGAGGACCACTTGGACCAATTTTGGTGATTTTTTGAATTATATTATTTTTATTATAATTATTTAAGTTTTGGAGTGTTAATTAATTTAAAAATAAAATAAATGTTGAAAAATGAATTTTATATTTTTCAAAAATCTCTCTGATATTAGGGAAATCAAAAAAGCAAATTTTGTAATTTTCTAATTTTTCTATGATTTATTATAATTATTTTAGTGAAAATGCTAGAAAATACATTTTTTTAATTTTAAAATTACCCTAGAGCTTCAAAATTTAATATCTCACTAAATAGACCTAAGAAAAATATGGGGTTTGGTCCTAAGTGATTAAAATTCAAAATGTGACCTTTTGGTGAATTTTATTATTTTTGTGATTTTTATTACTTTTTAATTATTAAAATATTAGAATAATATTAAAAAATCAACTTTTTTAGAAAATTGAAATTTTAATTTTATTAAATTCCTCTGATATCAGAGAGGCTCCAAAACCAATTTGGTGAATTTTTTAAAAAGTATTTTGAAAGTTATGAATTTTTGAAGTTTAAAATGACTAAATAGCTAAATCAACCCAATTAGTAGGGCTAACCAAGTCCAATTGACCTCAA
Organism: Papilionanthe hookeriana x Papilionanthe teres; assembly: GCA_022702705.1. Classification (NCBI taxonomy): domain Eukaryota; kingdom Viridiplantae; phylum Streptophyta; class Magnoliopsida; order Asparagales; family Orchidaceae; genus Papilionanthe; species Papilionanthe hookeriana x Papilionanthe teres. The sequence continues at coordinate 37,568,350 of CM040429.1, read as the reverse complement.
ATTTTTATGGTGGGTTCCTCCGATCCTAATGGTCGAGTGGAGAATTGATTTCAAGTCAATTTGATGTATGGTTAGATCTAATTAATTAGAGATCCATTTTGGATGTTTAAGCTAATTAGGGTTGTTTTAAATGAACTAACTCAAAACCTATTTTTCCTATGGTCCTCTGGTCATAAGGAACATCACCAAATTTTCCTAGAATTTATTTCACAACATGCTATTTACTTGGAATTAAAATACTCAAAACGGTGACATGAATTTGAAAAATCAATAACTCTTCATAGGGATGGCCTCGACTTTGGAAAATTCGGGGAATGTTCCCAAATTCGGAGGCTTCAAAAGCCCTATGGTCTCATGCCATGGTGAATTGTATACATGCATGGAGAATTAAATATATGAAGAGAGTAAATAAATTATTAAAAATAAAATACTTGATGAAATTAAATGATTTCTTTTCCACATTATTCTTCTCTGTTCACTGAGCAAGAAGGTATTTTTATTTTATTTTTCTGATTTTTCTACACAAAGTTATGAATTTTTGAAGTTTAGGGAATTAAATAAATCAGAAAAAATCCCTAATTTTCTATTTATCTACGCGGCGCCGCGTCAACCTCGGCAACTCCGAAACGCCGCGTGGCGCGCTCCCATTCGACGCCGCCATCTGACTCAGCGCTCCCGGGGCCCGCTGTATCGTTCCGTCTTCTGATCCGACACGATCCTGGCCGTCCGTCCGCGCGTGTATTGGATGGACGGCATCCGTTCATCGTCCCCAAGTGTCCTCGCCCGAGAGCCGTCCACACTAAATCCCTAATATCTCACTCGATACTCAATGGATTTTCATGTTCTTATGCTCTATGGATTCGTCTTGAAGAGACGAACACATCTATATGGTTATCATGCATTGAAATTAAAGCATTTGAAATGGAGAATCTCTAGAATCTCGGGATGAAGAATTAGCTCATACCTTTGCTCAGAGAAGTGTGGCTTCAATCGAGAGTTGTTGCACCTTCGATTGGATCTAGCAAGCTCCGGATGAAGTCTCCTGGTCCGGTGAATTGTGCTAGGTTGGATTTCGACCACAGTCGATCACAAAGCTTGGAGGGCTGGAGCAACTGGGAGGCACTGGAGATGGGGCTTTTGCTTCGGTGGACACCTTCCCTCGATGCAGTGAAGGTGTAGAACCAATCAATTTGGGGATTGGCTCACTGTGGAGAAGTGTCCTGGTTTTGGGTGGAATTTCGGTTGGGAAATTGGATTTTATCGGTGGGGATTAGAGGCAAATTGACACTGGGGATCAAGCTTGCTCTAAGGGTGGAGAAGGGTTTGGAACAATTTTGGCGAGTTTCGGCAAGGTTTGTGCAACTCTCCTCTCATGGCCGAGAGGGGTGGAGTTTAAATAGGAGAGGGTGGAGGGCCTCCCGGGGAGAGTTGAGGCATGGGATCGAGCTTGCTGCGGTGAGGAGAAGAACGGCCATGGTGGCCATTGGGCATGGGGCGACTCGGCGGGTGAGAATTCCAAGCTTGGGCTCACATGATGCTCTCGGGTGTTGTGTTTTCCGACGATCCGGGTGGCTGGCCGGCGGGCATGGGTCACCATCTTGACCGGGGAGGTCGGGGCTTGGCAATGGTGAAGTCGATTGGGCTTGGACATGTGTAAAGTGTTTGAATTAAAATGGTATGGGGGAGAGGCCACTTTGGCTTGAAATTGGTCAACCCATTGGTTTGGGTTGGGTTCACCTCCCCATGGCTGGTCTTGGGCTGAGAAGATCGGTTAGGCTAGCTGGTCGAGAGGTGGTGATGTCCTTATCCAAGAATATTTGGATTAAATCTTGGTTAAGGGGAAACATGCTTAAAGGCTAATGACTTTTAGGAGATGGTTAAAGGACCTCCTCCTTTTGCCATTAATGGCATGGTCACATGCCAAACTTTCATGGCTTCATATGGCTTGTGAATGGCTCATCCTTGGCTCCATTTGGCTTGGGAAAAGCTTGGGTCAATTTCATAAAAAGGGATTTAAGAATCTTTTGTAATTTGATGGAAATTTGTATGAAACTTGATTTGGAATGATTTGATGGTGAATTTAGGACTTAGGTAATGGATTTAATTAAGTGGATGACAAATGGAGATGTCATGTGGGCTTTAGGGTAGATTTTGGGCCTTTGGATGTGGTGAAGTGGGCTTTTAGGAAAGTTTAAGGGGAATGGGCTTTTTGATTTTAGGATGGGCATTTGGGTGAAGATTTTGTGAAGTACTTTGTCAAATAAATGTCATAATTGTTTTAGGGATGTTCTATGAAGGGCTTGGAGTCAAATTGGTGTGATTTGGAGTTGAATTGGTTTGAATTTGGGTTTATTTGGTAAGTGGGCCTATGTAGGTCCAAGTGGGCCAAGTTGGGCTAATGTTGGGCTAGGGTTGAAATTGATGTAAAATCAATGTTGAGAAATGTTTATGGGAGTGTTTCAAAGAGGTTTTGACTTTGGTTGGGTTTTGATTTTGGGGTTTGGGCCCATTTGGGTTAGGTTTGGGTTTAGGTCAAAATTGGGCCTTTTAGCTTTGGGTAGAATTTGAGTGGGGTTTGGGTCAAAATTTTGGGCAAATCATGTTAGTGTTATGCTTGTGGGGATGCTAAGGAAGATTTAGAAAAGATTTGGGGTTAATTGGAGTTGAATTGGGTGAGTTTGGGTTAGGTTTGTGTCATGGGTCCAAATTGGGCTTTAAGGCCAAAAGTGAAATTGGATCTAAATGTCAATCAAATTGGGCTTGGATTTGGTCTATATTGGTGTTGGGAATGTTGAATTGAAGTTTAGAACTGAATTGGGCCAAAATTGGGGTCAATTGGGTAGGTTTGGTTTGACATTGGGTTCACTTTGGGTTAAAATGGGTCAAATTGGGGGTTTTGACAAACGTGGGGTAAATTGACAAAATTGGCCCATGGTGTAGTTGGACAAAATGAAATTGGGAATATTTGGGATTTTTTGAAATTTTCTGGGAATTTTCTGAATTTTTGGAATTTTTGCCAAGAGGGGTATTTTGGGTATTTGGAGGGTATTGGGAGGTTTTCTTGGAATTTTTTGTGTTTTTGGGTATGGATGATCAATTTGAGTGATGTGGAAATGTTTAAGATCAATTTTGAGGAATTTTGGGTGATTTGGAAATTTTGAGAAATTTGGGTAATTTCGGGGGTTTTGGGTAGGCTAAGCGGGTGTAGGGTCCCGGGGTCGAAAATTGAAAATTTGGAAAATTGAAGATTGGGTGGATGTAAGTGGAAAGAAATCATTTTGGTTGAGCCATGAAGCCATATCAAGCCCACATGAGCCATGAAGGGACTCATTTGAGGCATTCATTTATGTTGTTCCTAACCCTCTTGCCGAGGGCTTAGGGGTTAAGGACCATCCATGTGAATCACCCACATGAGTCAGGAGGTCAAGTTAGGTATGGGTGTGGTTTTAGGAGGTGTGTGAAAGTGTGATGTGTAGGTGTAGTGTATAAATGTAGTGTGTGTGTAAGCCAGCCCCTTCACCAGACCAGGCCACCCAGGGCAGTCCTAAGGCCAGAGAGTCCTATAGGAACTCATCCTTTAAACTTCCACATTTGATTTCAACCCTCTAGGTGATTAGGGGTCTACGGTCGAGTTTGTGGAGTTTGCGGGGAGTTAAGAAGTGGTTTGAAATTCTAGAAGGTGGGTCCCGATTCTAGTCCTCTAAGATAGTCGAAAGGAAAAGCCTAAGGCTAGATCCTAAGTACTTAAAGAGAAGAAGAGAAGACCTCATCGAAAATGAGGTCAACAAATGGACCCCAATAGGTGTGGTGAGTCGACGGAGCACACGCGCGTATTGGTGTTGACCGAAGCGATCAACAAAACCAACACAAACGTCCAAGTGACAAACTTAGGATAAAGCAAAAGAATTTCCGTTGGGGAGTAGCAAGTATATCTCTGAAATCGGAGATTCCTGAACTCTCGCTGGGGAAAGGAAAAGGAGGTGAATCCCAAATCACATGACACAGGGGAATTTCGATTTAGATTTTATTTTGTTTCAATTTAAGTTTTGATGTGTGAGTTTAGATTTTAGTTTGGAGTTTCAATTTAGATTGAAGTTTTGTCAAAATTAATTTGAGGGATTTGATTTGAAATGAAAATTGGAATTCCGAGGTTTTAGATGTAACATCTTCAACCTCGAAAGAAAATTGAATTGATTAAATTGAATCATTGCAATTAGGAGAGATCTCAGAGCAATGCGGTGTTGGATGTAAAATCCTTAACCTCAAGAGTTTGATTTTGTTGTATTTCAGTGCAATAGGAAAAGCATCCTAAAGCAGTGCAGTCTTAGATGTAAAATCCTCGACCTAAAAAGTTTGCATTTGATGTATTTCAGTGCAATAGGAAAAGAATCCTAAAGCGATGCGGTCTTGGATGTAAAATCCTCGACCCGAAAAGTTTGAATTTGATGTACTTCGGTGCAATAAGAAAGAATCCTAAAGCGGTGCGAGTCTTGGATGTAAAATCCTCGACCCAAAAAGGTTGAATTTGATGTACTTCGAGTGCAATAGGAAAGAATCCTAAAGCGAGTGCGGTCTTGGATGTAAAATCCTCGACCCAAAAGGTTGAATTTGATGTACTTCGGTGCGATAGGAAAGAATCCTAAAGCGAGTGCGAGTCATGGATGTAAAATCCTCGACCCAAAAGGTTGAATTTGATGTACTTCGGTGCTGATAGGAAAGAATCCTAAAGCGATGCGGTCTTGGATGTAAAATCCTCGACCCAAAAGGTTGAATTTGATGTACTTCGAGTGCAATAGGAAAGAATCCTAAGCGAGTGCGATCTTTGATGTAAAATCCTCGACCCAAAAGATTGAATTTGATGTATTTCGGTGCAATAGGAAAGAATCCTAAAGCGATGCGGTCTTGGATGTAAAATCCTCGACCCAAAAGGTTGAATTTGATGTACTTCAGTGCAATAGGAAAGAATCCTAAGCGAGTGCGGTCTTGGATGTAAAATCCTCGACCCAAAAAGTTGAATTTGATGTATTTCGGTGCAATAGGAAAGAATCCTAAAGCGGTGCGATCTTGGATGTAAAATCCTTGACCCAAAAGGTTGAATTTGATGTACTTCGGTGCGATAGGAAAGAATCCTAAACCAGTGCGAGTCTTGGATGTAAAATCCTCGACCCAAAAGGTTTGAATTTGATGTACTTCGGTGCAATAGGAAAGAATCCTAAAGCAGTGCGGTCTTGGATGTAAAATCCTCGACCCAAAAGGTTGAATTTGATGTACTTCGGTGCAGATAGGAAAGAATCCTAAAGCGAGTGCGGTCTTGGATGTAAAATCCTCGACCCAAAAGGTTTGAATTTGATGTACTTCAGTGCAATAGGAAAGAATCCTAAAGCGAGTGCGGTCTTGGATGTAAAATCCTCGACCCGAAAAGGTTGAATTTGATGTACTTCGGTCAGATAGGAAAGAATCCTAAAGCGGTGCGGTCTTGGATGTAAAATCCTCGACCCAAAAGGTTTGAATTTGATGTACTTCGGTGCGATAGGAAAGAATCCTAAAGCAGTGCAGTCTCGGATGTAAAATCCTCGACCCAAAAGGTTGAATTTGATGTACTTCAGTGCAATAGGAAAGAATCCTAAAGCAGTGCAGTCTTGGATGTAAAATCCTCGACCCAAAAGGTTTGAATTTGAGATTTGGAGGGATGAGTTTGAACTCGATTGAAATTTGATTTAAGATTTGGTTTGAAATTTGGAAGATCAAATTTGAAACTTGATTGGGAGTGGATTTGGAATTTGATTGAGAATTTGATTTGTGATTTGAAAAGATTGAAATTTGATTTGGAATTTGATTGAGAATTTGATTTGAGATTTGATTTAATATTTATGTTGATTTTGTTTATCCTTTTAATGATTCAAATTTTATTTTATCGTCTATTTAATGTTCATGTGAATTTGGTGTTCGTCATTTTTTAGTTTTTTAAGGAAAGTTTTCTTTTATTCTCTTTCTTTATTTCTTTTCTATTCTTTATTCGAAGTTCATTTAACTTTAATGTCGTTTCCCAGTCAATTTGCACAAAAGAGGTGAAGGCCAAAAATGTGACATGGTCACTTTCATTCCAATCATGTTGAAGATACATCATACAACTCAATCTGGAATATATCTCATACAATCCATGTAAACTCAAAACGGACTGTGTATGATCTTTGGCGATCCATCAAGAGAAGCATCTGTCAAAAAATCCATGTCTGAATAGTGGGGTACATGGTTAATAACATCACCTTCCAAGCCATCCTTGGCAAGGATGCCGTATGGATGTACATTGGAGGTGTGATATCTCCCATGTAACTCGCGGCTCGTAAGGCCGGAGGTTCTCTAGCTACGGGTACGGTTGGAAATGGTAAGGTGTCTTCGATGTCGTCCATTCTCCTGAAAGTAACTGAGATCCGCTTCACTGGCACTCCTGGTATGCAATGCTTAGCGATATCTGCTCCGTTGCCCTTCAGTATCATGACGGAACCTACCGGTAAAGGTATCTTTACTGGCCCTCGAAACTCACCCGGGCCTGCTATCCGGAGGTCAGATCCGAACATGATGTTACACTCGTTCGGGAAAGAGGCGTGCGAAAGGTCGACGAAGTCGTGATGATCTATATGTGGGGGTATGCGGTCACCCTGTTTGTAGATGTTGATAATGCGGCTATTGGGTATGCAATCTGCGCGATACCCTCCATGTTATCAATCTCTTTACCATTCTCTTGATGACTAATGGCATCGGATCTACTTGCCCATGACGGAGTATTCTCGGTGGGTTTCCCTTCCTGTCTTCAGCAAAGTTGTAGCAGCATCCGCATTGTATTGTGATTCTTCCCTTCCCTGGCATCCATCTCCGGGGTTCCGAGTATGTGTTCTCCCTTAGGCGGCTCGCTCGGCCCATTCTTTTCAAATCCGGATACAATCCACGATTTCTTGTTGTTCATACTGCGAGAATACGTCGGTATGTAGCTCGAGGTCCTCTAGTATGTTGATTCTTCTGCCTCTAATTCTCTCGAAGTATTCAAAAGTTTTCTTTTCAACATTTTGCATCCTCTCCAGCTCGTATTCCAGAATGATCTGCAAATGGCGAGGCCTTGTGACATATTGTGGGATATATGGTTCAATCCCTTCACGTTCCCCTGCATACCTCGGCTCCTCAGGGATGATGCCTGTCGGGACATCCCCCGGGGTTGCTTCCGCAACAAGGTCATGCATTATTGGTGGTTCTATCCGGTGGCGTGGTAGCCTTCTTTCTTCTGGTCTTTGTGAGATTTCCCTGGTTCTTTCTGTCATCCTAGGAGCTGGCCTCCTTTCTTCAGGTTCCTGGTGAACCGGTGTCCTTGAAGTGTACGTGCGGCGGTAGCAAGCTTGTCTCGTCGCGCCGGTCCGCAGCTAGTTTTGTTAACATCTTACGGATACGGCGATTCTTATTTCTTCGTTGCGTGGGCGTGAGAGTAGCCCTTCGAACTTCATGAATCTCTGTGGGCGCGGCGGCGACAAGCTCGCCCTCACGTGTAGCGACTACGGACTTCATTTTCTTATCTTCTTCGGTGTTTGCTTTTCTTTTCTTGTTGTTGGATTGGTGGCTCGGGCCACCCACTTTCATCATTGTACGCCCGGTAGTTCTTCTCGGTTAAGCGGGACCCGGTCACTTTCCTCGTCTTGTAGGGCTGCCGGTGCGAAATCCGAGTCAATCTCGATTATCGCTCCATCTTTCACCCTATTTTCATCGAGTGCGAGGCTTACGCCATTCTTAAAGTTCGGGACCAACCGCCCGTTCGACATTTCCCTGCGAAAAGACAAGGAAAAGGATCGGGGGCGTATCTTAAGAACAAGAACATTAAGAAAACGTTTATTAAAGATACATTTTTTTTATATATTTTTTTTTATTTTCAAATTTAATAGGAATGAAGTAGGATAAGATCAGGGAATAGATTTTGATTTGGAAAAGAAAACAAGGAAAACATATAATCATGACTTTATTTATTTTAACACATTTTATTATTTTTTTGGGTTCGGACCCAATCATAAGTAATTACTTCGCCCGTGTTTCTTAGGGATGAAGAATTCATTCCTTCGAAACATCAGGTAGCGTGATACTTTTTCAAGTATCGTCCATTGATCGGAAGCATATGTCGTTCTCCCTGGCAATTCACTAGTTCGGTAGGAACCTCCCGAGTATCTTGCTTCGACCACAAACGGTCCTTCCCAAGTGGGTTCAAATTTTCCTCGTATCTTGCGGTGTGCAAGAATAGGTCTCTTGAGAACAAGAACTAAGTCACCAACTTTGAAGGTACTTGGGCGGACCAGTTTTTCATGGGCTTGAACCATCTTAGCTTGGTATAGTTCTAAATTCTGTTGCGCTGCAAGTCTTTTCCCTTCCAAGCCTTCTAATTCTTCGAGTCGTAATTTGGCGTTCTCTTCTATCGTGATCTTGTTTGCAAGCTGCAATCCCGAGTGAAGGAAGGCTGAACCTCTAAAGGTAACACTTGCCTCGGACCCATACACCGGAGCGTAAGGTGTAGCTTGAGTAGGAGTTTTGAAAGTTGTCCGGTAGGCCCATAAGGCTTCTAGCAATTTCTCGTGCCAATTTCTCTTATTATCGTCCAAGGTTTTCTTTAAGATTTGAACGAGAGTTTTATTAAAAGCCTCGGCGAGACCGTTTGCTCTTGGGTAGTAAATTGTTGAGTATCTCCGGTCGATTCCGTGTCTCCGACAAAATTGTTGATTTGCGTGCTTCGAATGCGACCCATTATACGAGATGATCTGCGCGGCACTCCGAAACGGTAGACAACTTGGTTCTTGAAAAACCGTAGCACGTGGTGTGCTTTCACTTCTCTAAGTGGAACTGCCTCTGCCCACTTGGAAAAGTAATCTATAGCCGCAAGAATGAAGCGATGTCCTTTTGAAGATGGTGGTTCTATCGGACCCACTATATACGTGCCCCAACATTCAAATGGCCACGACGCAATTGTCGGGTGCGAGCACATTTGGAGGTTGGTGTAGAACCACTCCGTGCACTTGGCATTGGTGACGGCTCTTGGCGATTTTCATGCGGTCGGTCATCATCGAGGGCCGGTAGTACCCTAGTCTTTTAATTTTCATTTTCATCTTCGGACCCGTCGGTGAGCGCCACGAGTCCTGAATGCACCTCCTTAACAATTTCACGGGCCTCGGACCCGCTTAGGCACCTTAGCCACATTTGATCAAAAGACCTTCGTACAATGTGTTGTTTATTAATGCGTAGGACGAGTTCTTTTCTTGATACGATGGGCTAGCGACCTATCGTCTGGTAGCTTTCTTGTTTGCGGTGTAGTCCATCGATAGGCTGTCGCCGATCTTCATTTTTTACGCCTTCTTGCTAGTTGATTCTTTTTCTTTTTTGATTTGTGTATTGTGTACATGTCGAGTCTGTGATAGGACCGACGTCAGTGAGCCGACACTTCCACTCGATTCATCTTGCAAACAGGCAAATTCTTTTGCGAGACGGGCTAAAGCATCCGTTAAAGCATTTTCTTTTACGGGAATTTTGTAGATTGTCACATTTGGAATGCATTCCAACGGTTGTATGGCATCTTGGAAGTATTGTTCGAGTCATGGCTTTAAAATTACGTATTGTCCGGCGATCCGTTGAATGATTAGCTGCGAATCCCCATAGATGTTGATGTCTGTTATCCCCATTTGAATAGCTAATTCCAGTCTTGTTATGAGGGCTTCGTATTCTGCTTCGTTGTTTGTACATGGTTCTGTCAAGTGGTAGGAGTATCTTAACATCCCCCGCTCCGGTGTTATGAAGATTAGCCCGATTCCTGCCTTACCGGGCACTATCACTTGTGATTCTTCGTCTTTGTGTGCTGAAGATGCTCCGTCGAAATATAATTCCCAACGTCGATCATCAAGGTCTTCTAGGTTCATTATTTGTTCATCTGGCAAATCATCATTGAGAGGAGATTCCGCCGGTAAAGGGTGCGCTGCGAGGAAGTCCGCTAAGACTTGTCCCTTTACGGCACGCAGAGGCACGAAAGTTATATCGAATTGCAATAATATCATTGACCATCCGGCAAGTCTGCTAGGAAAGTGTTGGACGAGTCATCGAGTATTGCGATGGATTAAACTTCGAGATCGGGTTGACCTTATGAGAAAGCATGTAGTCCACGAGCTTTTGAGCGGCGAAGATCGAGGCCAAACAATGCTTTTCAATTGCGGGATACCTTACTTCCGTCGGAAGTAAACGACGTCTTAAGTAGTAAAGAGCATTTTCTTTACCCTCATCATTGACTCAGGCTAACGGGGCTCCGAGAGAGTCGTCTAAAGCCGCGGTGTAAAGTATCGGCGGTCGACCCGAGGCTGGGGCTGCTAAGACGGGAGGTGTCATTAAATATTGTTTAATGTCCTCGAAGGCCTTACGGCATTTCTCTTCCCAAATAAATTTGGCATCCTTTTTAACTAGTGCCGAGAAAGGCTGACACCTACACGACGGGTTTGAGATAAAGCATCGAAGATATGCCGACTTCCCTTGAAAAGATCGTAGTTGTTTTAAGGTTTTGGGAGGCGGCATTTCTAAGATAGCTTTAATCTTTTCCGGGTCGATTTCAATTCCATGATGTCGGACAACGAACCCTAAGAATTTCCGGAGGTGACGCCGAAGGCGCATTTTAAGGGATTCATCTTAAGGTTAAATTGTCTTAATCATTCGAAAACAATTCTCAAATCATACAGGTGGTTTTCCTTTACTTTGCTTTTCATGACCACATCGTCCACGTAGCATTCGACTTGATTATGGATGAGATCATCAAAAATTCTTGTCATTGCTCTTTGGTAGGTTGCTCCTGCGTTCTTCGGTCCGAATGGCATCATCTGTGTAGCAAAATACTCCGATCGGCGTTCGAATGCGTAAGCTTTTCATCTTACGGAGCCATTTTTATCCGGTTGTACCACGAAGATTCATCCATGAACGAGAATATTTCATGTGTTGAAGCAATGTCGATCATTAATTCGGGATCGGTAGAGGGAATTCATCCTTTGGACATGCCTTGTTTAAATCTCCGAAGTCCACACAAATTCGATCGACCATTCTTCTTTACGTCGGCACCACATTGGCTAACCAAGTCGGGTATTGTTCTTCGCGGACAAATTTAGCGTTTATTAGCTTTTTAACTTCGGCTATGACTTGTTGTTCGATTCTAGACGCATTCTTCGGGACCTTGTACGGCGGAACGAAGTAGGATCCACTCCTAGCTTATGAGCTGCAACCTGCGGAGCCGATCACGGCATTTCATCGTAGTTCCAAGCAAAACGAGTCCTTAAATTCCATTAATAATTTGATTATTTCTTCGGAGTCTTCTTTGTTGAGTAAGGAGCTAACAAAGGTAGGTCTAGGCTCTTCGCTAGTACCTAAGTTAACTTCCGTTAACTCGTCTACTTGTGGATTTAATTTCTTCTTCGAATTACGGTGGAGCGTCTCCGATTTGTAAATCTTCGAGTTCGTACGTAGCTTCCATGCGGTTTTCATTGGACTCGCAAGTGACAACCAAGCAAAATCCGGTATCGTCAGCCGACCCTATCGTGCCGAATCCGAGTCCATACTTTGAATTGGGTGGACGACCGGAGTTATTCCATAATTTTTCAAAATGTTGTGATTGGCCTTTTGTCCTTTGTCGAGGTAAGAAACCACGTTGAATTAAATTTTGAACAAAGGGAGAGTACCACTCAAAAGGTAATTCCATTAATTCTGATGAAGTGACATCTTCGAATTGTACATTATTTTTAGTTTTGGAGGTAGAAGCACCACGGTAGAATTTGATTGGCCTTGCACCGTCGTTACGTACTTCTTTGACCACCATACCCTCGATCTTGTTAGAATGGATCGGGGTTAGGGTCATAGTATGTACGTAGTGGTTAATCTTCTCGTACATTGATTTGTATTCTTCATTCTTTTCATCTTCGAGGGAGATCTTGAATTGCGGCTTCTTTCGACTTATTACCACTGCTTCTTGTTTGATTTCTTTTTCTTCTTCAGAGCTATCTTCCCAATCAACATTGATGGCTGGTTTCCTCTGTCCAACTGTCCTAACGTCTCTACCACGGCCTCGTCCCCTGCCTCGACCTCGCATGAGAGTTGTGGAGAAACCTTCACCATCTCGCCGGAAGGGAGTGGTGAGTGACTGTTGGACTAGAACTTCAAGTTCTTCGTTGTCCTGAACTTTCTTTGCTTCATTTGTTATGGTATCTCTGGAGAAGATCGTTTTCTTTGGCGGTGCATAATAAGTTGCATCTTCATGGATTCCGATCTCATGTACGGAGAATGGTTGTAAGTCGCCTTTGATGCACTTGTTCCCCTCCATCGTAATATTTGATGCATTGATGTAGAGATGATGGTACCATCCTGTTTTCATGTATCCATGGTCGGCCCGATAGAGCGTTGAACGACGTTTCGAATCGATTATGTGAAATTTTGCGGTTGTCTTTGCTAAGTCACCGGTCTTCATCGGTAGCGTTATTGACCCGAGGGCTCTTTCTCCTTTCCGGTTGAATCCTCTTAATAACATTTTGTACGCTTTGAGCTCGCGAGCATCAATTTCCAAGTATGCTTAGCGTTCGAAGACTCATTATATTGATTGATGCTCCTGGATCCACCAATACTGCGGAGAGCGTAAACTTCCCGATTGTAAGCCGAAATGTACAATGGTTGGTTGTGATCTGCTGTCCCAAGTAGTAGGTCATTGTCCGTGAAGGTAACGCCTCGCTGTTCCTTTAACAAGCAAACCTCATCTAAGGAATCTCCGGCCATTTGAGCTAAGAAAATTTCTGGATCAAGTAAGGCCTTGATCAGAGCTTCTCTCATCTCCTTTGATAAGATGAGAGCATCGTAAATGCTCGGTTGGCGGTAGTTTCCTAAGATGGGCTAGCACGTTGTAGTCCACTTTGTTCTCATGCGTCTCGGCTTCTTCTCGAATGGGTATTTCTTCTGCCGGGGTTGGTTCTTCTTGAACAACCACCTGCTTTCCTTTGTCTTTTGGACCCATTCTTGGAGGTAGAACTTTTCCACTTCTTAAGTTGACTTCTGTAATTTCTTCTGAATCTAGTGTTGAACTTGTCGGTGTCTCCTCCTGAATCGGAATGACAGGCTCTTCCGGATTATCTTCAAAATGCGAAGGCTCTAATTCTATCGTAAGCGGAGCTCCTCGAAACTCACAGATAGATCCGTTGCTTGTTGAGCTCTTGTAGCCTCCTTGATGGATGTCTCCTTCGTTATTTTGATCGTCGAGATTGTGTATGATTTGAGAATTGTCGTTGGTATTGAAATCGATGTCCAGATTGTCGCTAGTTACGTAATCGTTAGAAACAGTCAAAACGTAGCCAACGCCATCACCCTTATCATTATATGATCCCACCGAAGTGAGCAGATAATCATACAAAATCGAGAGGTTCGAGGGATTTCTCCCCGAATCGGAAACAACTATCCTAGGATAAGCGACCCCTAGTACTAGCCTTAGGAGTCTCGGTCCCCTCTTCTTCGTCGATTTTCTTCTTTTCTTCGATCGTCTCTGTCGAGGTGGTTCTTCTATCGCAAGTGATAGTACCGGTTTAACGGTATCGAACTGCGAATTGAGGCTCGCACCGAGGCGGTTCGGATCTTGTCTAAAATCTTCTTCGAAGACCTCGTCCAGGCGGTAGTCCATCCATCGTCGGTTGCATAGGGATGCATCGGAATGACGGGATCGGTTGAGATAACATTAACGGAACCTCCTTTACGGGGTTCCTTCATGTACTCCTTCGGGATTGTTATATTTCCTTTCCGAAGGTTGTCGTTGAGCCGACTTTTAAAGGTAATGCAATCTTCTATCTTGTGCCCGAGCATCCGATGGTAGGGCAAAAGTTGGGATCACCGTTCTTGTTGACTTCCTCTGGTCTTTTAGGTTACGGCGGTGGAAATGCGGAGTTTTCATTAGGCTACGGAACATTTTTGAGTACTTGCTTCATTTTTGAACGGATATTCTGCGCTCGAAGCTCCCTTAATGTGCGTTGCGGACGGGACGGTTGTTCATACTACGGAGACGATCGATAGTTGGACCGGGGTTCTTGGTAGTTCGTTGTGGTTCTTTGCGGCCGTTCCGGTGGTATTTGCATCGGTTGCTTGCCTTTATCAAGCTTGCTGCAATGATCCCGGATTTCTTTTCGAAGGTCTTCACCGGCTTCTGCTTGTCCGTCTTGTCGGCAAAACTTAATTTCTTCGCCTCTTCTTGCAAGCTTCCGGCCTTGCTTAACAACTTCTTAAAAGTCTTAATAGTGAATCCTTTGAGGAGAAGTGCTATCGGGCCGTGAATGCTTTTAAGCAAGATGCCAACTGCATGTTGTTCTTGCGGTTGTGGTTCACACTTCATGCTCGAGTTTCTCCATCGAAGTATGTAATCCACCAAAGTTTCATTCGGCCTTTGTTTCTCTACCACTAAATCACCTATAGTGATGTGGTGCTGAGCTCCGGTAAATCGCTTGATGAAGAGGCTCTCTAGCTCTGAGAATGTCTTCATTGAACCGTTTGGTAATTCTGCATACCAGTCGAAGGCGATTCCTGACAGACTGACGACGAGCTGTCGGAAGAGTAACGCATCGCTCCCAGCGGCATTGCAACAAGCGGCACGAAAGTGTGCAACATGCTTGTCGGGGTTCCCGGTTCCGTCGAAGGTCTTGAACAAAGGTGGTACTAAGCCTTTCGGGTATTGGACGGCGTCGAATTCTTACGGGTAAGGTCTACCCGTCCGAATGGATGTCCCGTTCTTCGATTGTGCTAAGGCTTCTCGCACTGTCTGTTCTACCAAGTTCTTGATATCCTTTTCGGGGATCATACTTTGTGTTGTATCCTTTTTCAGTTGGTCATCCCCATTGATGGATGTAATCTCCTTTCCTCCGTCTACAATGTGAATGACCTGCGGGGGTGTCTCTACATGTGGTTGTACTTGACTATGGAGAGTGGCCGAGCTACGGCCATCTCTTCCATCCTTTTCGCCATTTCGGCGATCGTGTCGTCCTTTTCTCGAAGTTGTCTTCTCATCGGTTCCGGCTCCTCTCTTTTCGCGGCTGCGGGAGCACCTTGTGAAGCTGATGAAGCTCGTGTCTCAACCATATTGATTTCCGCATATTCGTCGTCCATGAACTCCGATGAATCGATCTCATCTCCGAACTTTTCTTCTCTTTCTTTTGCCAACCGTCGGATATCGGTTCTCGGCTTTTCCATGGCATCTTCTAGCGGAGCTTTCGTGTGTCTTTGCGGTTGTCATGCGATAGGCTGCCGGGTCCCTTTTTCACGAGTCCCTTTATCGCGGTAGCACTTTCTTCGATTCCAGCCTCTGGCGAGACTTTCTTTCTCGGGCTGCTGTTTCGATCTCAGTTGCCCGGTAGTGGGACGCCATACCATCCTTCTAGCGACGGAAGGTCTAGGACCGGATGGTACAGTCGGCCAAATGCTTTGGAAGGTGGTATCCTCCCTGATCTGTGAGTCCGAGACTACGACGGGCGGGCTAGCCTTCATTCTCTTGCTTGGCTTTTACGTCATGACGGCGGGTTCTACTCGGGGTCCAAGACGGGATTTGGTCGGCACCCGCCCTATCCTTCGTAGAATCTCCGATATGGGGCGAGTTTTCCTTCCTTGCTAACTTTTCTACCAAAGTTTGCGGTCGAGCAAACGGCGTAGTTCTAGTTCTTTTCTTGCGGCTATCGTTGTAGTATGCGGGCTGAGGTAATGTGGCGGCAATCTTGCGAACATTCTCCTCGTCCTCTGCTGACGGAGAGGGGATGGAACTCGCTTCCTCCCAAAAGTGGTATGTAGTCGGGCGGCGGTGTATATTACGATAGCGGTGTATATTCGGGCGGTGGTGTATATTCGGCGGTTCGGAATTTCCTCCGGGAAAGCAATTTCGGCGGCTACGGCTTCTGCGGCTTCTCCGGCGATCCTTCTACTTCGTTTCTTCTTTGGGTCTTTGTCGGTGACGGAATCTTTGAAGCTTGGACCCGATTTCGAAAACGGAAGGTCTTACGGAAGATCCGTACCCTCCACGGTAACGGGTTTACCATAGTTACGGATTTCTTTCCCCTTTGATTTGGCGGAAGTTGGGGTAGGTGCGGAAACAACTAGACCGGTGGGGGTAGTAAGAACGGTCCTCCTGCGGACGGCGATGCTCCTCTAGTCGGGATCCTTTGCGGGGAGGAAACTCTTGGGTCGACCTAAGGTTGAACTCGAGCGGTGGCTCCTCGGCTTCGGATACCTTGTTCGTCGGTGCAAGAGGGAGACGTCGGTGACCTTGACGTTCGTGTTTTCAAATCCTTGTCCGAATCGGATGATCCCATTGTCGGGCGGCTCATCCTTATAGACGGCGAAGTCCGAGTCCGTTGGTGAAGGAAAAAATCGGTTTCGGGGCTTCCATTTCGCGGGGTAGATTCGAGTTGTCGAGTCCCAAGTTATGCTTCTTTTCTTTAGGACGAGAAGAAAGGAATTGAAAAGAGTTCGAACTCATTCTTGTTCATGTATTTATAAGAAGGAATCATTTGTTAAAAGAGTCACTTATTAGAGGGTTTGTTTATTTAGAACGGAATGTTCAAAGGTGTAGAGAAGGTAAGGAATCCGATTCAGAGTTGGAAGGGAAAAGAGAGTCTTAAGCAAGACTTCTCGACTCGAAGGATCATTACTAAACTAACACCTATTGGGGGTCCACCCTACCTCAAAAATGAGGTAAAAGGATCTCGGAACCTCTCTGTTTAGGGGTGTCTAAACAGTGGCTCCTAAATCTGAGAGAATGTTGGCTATACTCATTCAAGATAGAAATGAACATAGTATTCCAACGGGAAGAAGGGTAGTTTGATCCACTAAGGACATGGATGCACTACCGATTTTTTAAAGCAGAATTATTTGATTAAAATGGAGAGAGGAATTGTCCCACGTGAGTCGCGAAATGCTGTCGGCATATTTTTAAGTTGTGTGTTTTATTTTGAAAAAGGGGGTCGCCTAACGAAGTCGTCGGCGAATTTTTAATTTAATTAAAATAAATAATTTGAAAAGTAGTATTTGATTTTGAAAATAATTTTAAATTTGAAGGTTTTAAGATATGAGATTAAGTCGATCTCACGTCCCCGAATAGTTTATATAAACGAGCACCGCACCACGAACCGTGTATCTATCCCTAAGGATAGACACCACTGCTTGACGGTGGGGCTCGATTAAATAAACTAGAAGATTTGTGACATCCGTTTGGTCTAGCGAACCAATTTTATAAGCCGACAAAATTCCACTGCTTAATATGAAAACATTAAACGGGGTTTATATTACACGGGTTCTTTAAAATTCCCTATAAGGGCAAGCCCCTATAGTTAATTACATCTTAAGTGACGGGAATCACCTAAGAAAACTCTCGATAATAATCAATAATTCTGCTCTAAAGAATTTCAAAGTTTTAAGGTTTTGAAGGGTTTGAATTTTGGAATTTCAATAGAGAATGGATCAAATTTGGAACATTTTGTTTTGGGAATCCAAAGGAAGAAAAGTAGGAGAAATCACAGATTCGAAGTGAACTTCGGTAATTTCCCGACTATCCTATTGTTTGGCTTGGATTTAAGAAAGTCCTAATATTTATTTAAATGTTTTGATTTTGCCAATTTTAATTAATTTGGACTTACATTTGTATGACATAAACATACAAATAGCCTTGAAGATGTGAGGGTTTATGTCGTATCGGACGACTACCTCGGAATCCTAAAACTGGTTAGGGCTTAATTTGCAGTGCAAATGCCTAAAAAAAAGATTGAGGATTTATGTTACACTAGGCAAACTACCTCGAAGTCCTATGGCTTTGTTGTTTAGTTCTAGGAAAGTTTTGCTTGATGTGGATTCAAATTTTGCTTGATGACGCTGGCCGTGTTGCCCACCATGCTCCAAGCTCCTTGTTGTTGCAGAGGTTTAGTTTTAGAAATTATAAGTCAGGGGATGAGAAAAGTGTTTTGGTTTAGAGAAAATCTTGATTTCCAAGTGTTTTTTGTGTTTTAATTAAAACAAATCTTAAAGTTGATTATAACGACACCGGTTAAGATCCCACGGTTCCATCCTTTCGGCATCATTATTTTTATCGGATTCACATAGTCCGGATGAATTTGCTAAACTCAGTTGAATGAGTTCCACACTTTCATTTAGACCGTGGGAAATCCCGTTAGCAACACGTAGGTTACATCATCAGAGGTATTCCCGATCATCCAACGGGACGTTTTAATTTAGTTGTAATTGTAGTTTTGTGTTACGTTTGTGATTAAATTTTGAGTTGTTTTATATTTTGAAATGTTGTGGCGGTGAATTTTATCTTGCTGATGATTTTTAACTTAGTTTTGGTTTCAGTTTTAGGGTCTATCCTAATGGTGTGGGTTTTCATGCAACAGTTGTTTTTCATGCAAGAAAAGTAAGTGCAATGCAGTTAAATAAATTGTAATAATGTAAATTGCAAGAAAGTAAATTGCAGGAAAGTAAATTGCAATAAAATAAAAGCGTACCTGGAGGGTCTTCCCGTCATCCCAAGCTACACTTAAAACACAATTAGAATATTTAAGCAAGTTCCTAGGTAAAGCTAAGGTAAGGGTTATGGTTTTCTACCAAGTTCCTAATCCTATAACTAGTCATCTCCTATGACGTCTAGGTTCTTTATGTTTTGGTTTGAGGACGATTTTCTTCATCGAAAGAACAATTAAGTCCGATTGTTCTTATGAACATCCTATCATATTGAGAAAGTGTTTAAGAAGAATCTTAAACATCTTTTCAATATTGCTAGAATTGTTTTAAGTCCAAATGAATTTGATTATACAAATGAATTAATCGTCAGAGAATTCGAGTTTTGTTATTATCTTACTCGGTGAACTAGGACATTTGAATATCCTATAAGTGAAGTAACATTTCATTTAATGTTACGTTTAGGAGTTATAATAACCAAAGCTTTCGAGGGTAAATTGGTATTCAAATGATTTGATTTAAGTTAATGGGTTTAAATTTGGAATAGTGTTCAAGTTGCTTTATATTTAATTTCTTTCTGTCTTAGGTGATGTTATATTTAATTTAATTTAATTTAATTTAATTGAGTTTTAATTTAATTTAATTCAATATAGTTCAATTCAATTTGATTTGATGTTTAATTAATTTGATTTGATTTAATTTTAATTTAATTTGATTTAATTTAATTTAATTTAATTTAATTTGATTTAATTTGATTTAATTTAATTTAATTTAATTTAATTTAATTTGATTTAATTTAATTTAATTTAATTTAATTTAATTTAATTTAATTTAATTTAATTCAATTTGTTTAATTTAATTTAATTTGATTTAATTTAATTTAATTTAATCTTTAATTTAATTTAATTTTAATTTAATTTAATTTAATTTAATTTAATTTAATTTATTTAATTTAATTTAATTTTAATTTAATTTTATTTTTAATTTTAATTAAAATTTTTAAAAGAGTTTAATAATTAAGTCTTTTAATATTTTAAATTTGAGTTATCATTTTAATTAAGAATTGAATATTAATGAGATAATTAATTTAGGGATTTTTAAATAAAAGAATAAATCTCTTCCTAATAATATCCCTATTTTAATAATTCCATTTTCATTATTCTTCCAAATTTAATCCATTATTTAATTAAAGTTTAATCATTTTAAAATTGCTTAATGGGTTTCTACCCTTTAATTATTTAAATTTCAATCATCCAAATTAGATTAGGATCAAAAATTGTACTTGCTAATTTTTTTTATTAAACCTAAAGTTTTAATTAAGAATTAAGATTTTTAATTACCATTTTTTTTACCCTTTAAGCTTAATAATTTCATAACTCATTAAATTGAACTCAAATGAACTTGAAATTTTTATGTGACTTCACTCATATGCCAATAAAGACATGAGAGGAGAAAATGTGATTTTTCTGTATTTAATTTATTTATATAATTATTTTTGGTAGAAAATTTAGATTTTCAAGGAAAATTTAATAACATGACAAAGGGAAAGTTTCTGTACTTAAGAAAATTAGGGGACATTCCTAATGACTAGAGGACCACTTGGACCAATTTTGGTGATTTTTTGAATTATATTATTTTTATTATAATTATTTTAAGTTTTGGAGTGTTAATTAATTTAAAAATAAAATAAATGTTGAAAAATGAATTTTATATTTTTCAAAAATCTCTCTGATATCAGGGAAATCAGAGAAGCAAATTTTGCAATTTTATGATTTTTCTATGATTTATTATAATTATTTTAGTGAAAATGCTAGAAAATACATTTTTTTAATTTTAAAATTACCCTAGAGCTTCAAAATTTAATATCTCACTAAATAGACCTAAGAAAAATATGGGGTTTGGTCCTAAGTGATTAAAATTCAAAATGTGACCTTTTGGTGAATTTTATTATTTTTGTGATTTTTATTATTTTTTAATTATTAAAATATTAGAATAATATTAAAAAATCAACTTTTTTAGAAAATTGAAATTTTAATTTTCTTAAATTCCTCTGATATCAGAGAGGCTCCAAAACCAATTTGGTGAATTTTTTAAAAAGTATTTTGAAAGTTATGAATTTTTGAAGTTTAAAATGACTAAATAGCTTAATCAACCCAATTAGTAGGGCTAACCAAGTCCAATTGACCTCAAATTTTTATGGTGGGTTCCTCTGATCCTAAAGGTCAGTGGAGAATTGATTTCAAGTCAATTTGATGTATGGTTAGCTCTAATTAATTAGAGATCCATTTTGGGTGTTTAAGCCAATTAGGGTTGTTTTAAATGAACCAACTCAAAACCTATTTTTTCTAGGGTCCTCTGGTTATAAGGAACATCACCAAATTTTCCTAGAATTTATTTCACAACATGCTATTTACTGGAATTAAAATACTCAAAACAGTGACATGAATTTGAAAAATCAATAACTCTTCATAGGGATGGCCTCTGACTTTGGAAAATTCAGGGAATGTCCCCAAATTCAAAGGCTTCAAAAGCCCTATGGTCTCATGCCATGGTGAATTGTATACATGCATGGAGAATTAAATATATGCAGAGAGTAAATAAATTATTAAAAATAAAATACTTGATGAAATTAAATGATTTCTTTTCCACATTATTCTCCTCTGTTCACTGAACAAGGGGGTATTTTTATTTTATTTTTCTGATTTTTCTACACAAAGTTATGAATTTTTGAACTTTAGGGAATTAAATAAATCAGAAAAAATCCCTAATTTTCTATTTATCTACGCGGCGCCACGTCAACCTCGGCAGCTCCGAAATGCCGCGTGGCGCGCTCCCATTCGACGCCGCCATCTGACTCAGCGCTCCTGGGGCCCGCTGTAACGTTCCGTCTTCTGATCCGACGAGATCCTGGCCATCCGTCCGCACGTGTATTGGATGGACGGCATCCGTTCATCGTCCCCAAGTGTCCTCACCCGAGAGCCGTCCACACTAAATCCCTAATATCTCACTCGATACTCAATGGATTTTCATGTTCTTATGCTCTATGGATTCGTCTTGAAGAGACGAACACATCTATACGGTTATCATGCATTGAAATTAAAGCATTTGAAATGGAGAATCTCTAGAAGCTCGGGATGAAGAATTAGCTCATACCTTTGCTCAGAGAAGTGTGGCTTCAATCTGAGAGTTGTTGCACCTTCGATTGGATCCTAGCAAGCTCCAGATGAAGTCTCCTGGTCTGGTGAATTGTCTAGGTTGGATTTCGACCACGCCCGATCACAAAGCTTGGTGGCTGGAGCAAGCGGGAGGCACGGAGATGGGGATTTTCTTGGTGGACACCTTCCCTTGGTACGGTGAAGGTGTAGAACCAATCAATTTGGGGATTGGCTCACTGTGGAGAAGTGTCCTGGTTTTGGGTGGAATTTCGGTTGGGAAATTAGATTTTATCAGTGGGGATTAGGGCAAATTGACACTGGGGATCAAGCTGCTCTAAGGGTGGAGAAGGGTTTGGAACAATTTTGGCAGAGTTTCGGCAAGGTTTGTGCAACTCTCCTCTCATGGCCGAGAGGGGTGGAGTTTAAATAGGAGAGGGTGGAGGGCCTCCCAGGGAGAGTTGAGGCATGGGATCAGCTGCTCTAGTGAGGAGAAGAACAGCCATGGTGGCCATTGGGCAACTCAGCAGGTGAGAATTCCAAGCTTGGGCTCACATGATGCTCTCGGGTGTGGTGTTTTCCGGCGATCCGGGCGGGTGGCCGGCGGGCATGGGTCACCATCTTGACCGGGGAGGTCGGGGCTTGGCAATGGTGAAGTCGATTGGGCTTGGACATGTGTAAAGTGTTTGAATTAAAATGGTATGGGGGAGAGGCCACTTTGGCTTGAAATTGGTCAACCCATTGGTTTGGGTTGGGTTCACCTCCCCATGGCTGGTCTTGGGTGAGAAGATCGGTTAGGCTAGCTGGTCGAAGGTGGTGATGTCCTTATCCAAGAATATTTGGATTAAATCTTGGTTAAGGGGAAACATGCTTAAGGCTAATGACTTTTAGGAGATGGTTAAAGGACCTCCTCCTTTTGCCATTAATGGCATGGTCACATGCCAAACTTTCATGGCTTCATATGGCTTGTGAATGGCTCATCCTTGGCTCCATTTGGCTTAGGAAAAGCTTGGGTCAATTTCATAAAAAGGGATTTAAGAATTTTTGGTAATTTGATGGAAATTTGTATGAAACTTGATTTGGAATGATTTGATGGTGAATTTAGGACTTAGGTAATGGATTTAATTAAGTGGATGACAAATGGAGATGTCATGTGGGCTTTAGGGTAGATTTTGGGCCTTTGGATGTGGTGAAGTGGGCTTTTAGGAAAGTTTAAGGGGAATGGGCTTTTTGATTTTAGGATGGGCATTTGGGTGAAGATTTTGTGAAGGACTTTGTCAAATAAATGTCATAATTGGTTTAGGGATGTTCTATGAAGGGCTTGGAGTCAATTTGGTGTGATTTGGAGTTGAATTGGTTTGAATTTGGGTTTATTTGGTAAGTGGGCCTACGTAGGTCCAAGTGGGCCAAGTTGGGCTAATGTTGGGCTAGGGTTGAAATTGATGTAAAATCAATGTTGAGAAATGTTTATGGGAGTGTTTCAAAGAGGTTTTGACTTTGGTTGGGTTTTGATTTTGGGGTTTGGGCCCATTTGGGTTAGGTTTGGGTTTAGGTCAAAATTGGTCCTTTTAGCTTTGGGTTGAATTTGAGTGGGGTTTGGGTCAAAATTTTGGGCAAATCATGCTAGTGTTATGCTTGTGGGGATGCTAAGGAAGATTTAGAAAAGATTTGGGGTTAATTGGAGTTGAATTGGGTGAGTTTGGGTTAGGTTTGGGTCATGGGTCCAAATTGGGCTTTAAGGCCAAAAGTGAGATTGGATCCAAATTTCAATCAAATTGGGCTTGGATTTGGTCTAGATTGGTGTTGGGAATGTTGAATTGAAGTTTAGAACTGAATTGGGCCAAAATTGGGGTCAATTGGGTAGGTTTGGTTTGACATTGGGTTCACTTTGGGTTAAAATGGGTCAAATTGGAGGTTTTGACAAAAGTGGGGTAAATTGACAAAATTGGCCCATGGTATAGTTGGACAAAATGAAATTGGGAATATTTAGGATTTTTTTGAATTTTCTGGGAATTTTCTGAATTTTTGGATTTTTTGCCAAGAGGGGTATTTTGGGTATTTGGAGGGTATTGGGAGGTTTTCTTGGAATTTTTGGTATTTTTGGGTATGGATGATCAATTTGAGTGATGTGGAAATGTTTAAGATCAATTTTGAGGAATTTTGGGTGATTTGGAAATTTTGAGAAATTTGGGTAATTTCGGGGGTTTTGGGTAGGCTAAGCGGGTGTAGGGTCCCGGGGGTCAAAAATTGAAAATTTGGAAAATTGAAGATTGGGTGGATGTAAGTGGAAAGAAATCATTTTGGTAGATCCATGAAGCCATATCAAGCCCACATGAGCCATGAAGGGACTCATTTGAGGCATTCACTATGTTGTTCCTAACCCTCTTGCGAGGGCTTAGGGGTTAAGGACCATTCATGTGAATCATCCACATGAGTCAGGAGGTCAAGTTAGGTATGGGTGTGGTTTTAGGAGGTGTGTGAAAGTGTGATGTGTAGGTGTAGTGTATAAATGTAGTGTGTGTGTAAGCCAGCCCCTTCACCAGACCAGGCCCGCCGGGGCGGTCCTAAGGCCGAAGAGTCCTATAGGAACTCATCCTTTAAACTTCCACATTTGATTTCAACCCTCTAGGTGATTAGGGGTCTACAGTCAAGTTTGTGGAGTTTGCAGGGAGTTAAGAAGTGGTTTGAAATTCTAGAACGTGGGTCCCAATTCTAGTCCTCTAAGATAGTCAAAGGAAAAGCCTAAGGCTAGATCTTAAGTACTAAAGAGAAGAAGAGAAGACCTCATCAAAAATGAGGTCAACAAGGGTCTTTACCTGATTTCAAAGAGGTTTTATTGTTAAGTTATCCTAGTTAACTGAATGGTTTGTTGGGCTGACGACGTTAAACCATGCGCTTTATGGGAGGCAACCCATATGTTTGTTTGTATGTTGAGTTTACTTGTTTATTGTTGTTTAGGGTTTTAGTTTGATATTTAAGAATCCTAATTACCCCTAAATAAATTAAAAATTAAAAATATATTGGATCGTATTGTGAAAATGAAGTATTTCAAGCCAAACGAAGTTTGGTGAAAAATTTTTACCACTGGCGCCGCCGGCGCCCTATTCTTTTATAAAAGCCGAATTTCTAGTTTGAGCACCGCCGGCGCCCAAATTCTGGGTGACGATTTTTACGTTTTAAAATGCGGTTTTTGGCGGCTTTTAGCAGGATTTTCTTCCTTAAAACACCCCAAAACTCCATTTCAAATCCATATCCACCAGAGAAACGAAAACTCCCTTTCTTAATTAGCATCCCATGGATTCCCACTCCATTGAACTCCTTAAATCTCGCATCTATAATAGACAAAAGTTTGATTGTTTCGATGTGCACCGTCTATTCCATAAAGTGATGATGAAGAGAAGGATTATCAAAGAAAGAGGCTTTGTGAATCAAGGTTTGGAGAGTCCGACTACAAGAGTTGAAGAGATAGTGAAGCAAAGACGTTGGGAAGTGTTATGCTACACTACCGCCGCAGTGGTTGTTCCTGTTGTAAAAGAATTTTATGCAAATCTGCATGGGATCAACCAAGGATGTGTTTTTGTGCGAGGAAGGTATGTACCTTTCACTCTTGCGAGGATAAATGATCTCTTCGTGATAGAAAGGGTACCTATTTGTCATTATGCAAATTTTAATGCGACGAGCAATGATATGAATGACATATATCGTTATTTGACGGATGAGAATGAAGAATGGGAAGTAAGCGATAATGGATATAGTAGTTTCTCTTCTTCATCCTTGAATCTGGTATCAAAGCAGTGGTATTACTTTATTTCGGCAAAATTAATTCCAACTTTGAAGATAAGTAAGGTAACGAAGGAAAGTGTTATTCTGAATTTCTGCATACAAACTGGAAGGCCAGTGGATATTGGATCAATCATTACTAGATCTGTATTGGGATTGATTGTGCATGGATCTAAATATGGGCTTGGACACCCGTCTGTCGGCATATTTTTAGGTTGTGTGTTTTATTTTGAAAAGGGGGGTCGCCTAACAGAAGCTGTCGGCGAATTTTTAATTTAATTAAAATAAATAATTTGAAAAGTAGTATTTGATTTTGAAAATAATTTTAAATTTGAAGGTTTTAAGATATGAGATTAAACCGATCTCACATCCCAAATAGTTTATATAAACGAGCACCGCACCACAAGCCGTGTATCCATCCACTAAGGATAGACACACTCTGCTTGACGGTGGGGCTCGATTAAATAAACTAGAAGATTTATGACATCCGTTTGGTCCGCGAACCAATTTTATAAGCCGACAAAATTCCCCTGCTTAATATGAAAACATTAAACGGGGTTTATATTACTCAGGTTCTTCAAAATTCCCTATAAGGGCAAGCCACTATAGTTAATTACATCTTAAGTGACGGGAATCAACTAAGAAAACTCTCGATAATAATCAATAATTCGCTCTCAAGGATTTCAAAGTTTAAGTTTTCAAGGGATTGAATTTTGGAATTTCAATAGGGAATGGATCAAACTTGGAACATTTTGTTTTGTGAATCCAAAGGAAGAAAGGTAGGAGAAATCACAGATTCGAAGTGAACTTCGGTAATTTCCCGACTATCCTATTGTTTGGCTTAAATTTAGGAAAATCCTAATGTTTATTTAAATGTTTTGATTTTGTCAATTTTAATTAATTAGGACTTATATTTATATGATAGAATCATACAAATAGCCTTGAAGATGTGAGGGTTTATGTCGTATCAGACGACTACCTCGGAATCCTAAGTCCGGTTAGGGCTTAATTTGCAAGGCAAATGCCTAACAAAAGGTTGAGGATTTATGTTGCACTAGGCAAACTACCTCGAAATCCTATGGCTTGGTTATTTAATTCTAGGAAAGTTTTGCTGAAGTAGGTTCAAGTTTTGCTGATGACGATGGCCGTGCTGCCCACCATGCTCCGAGCTCCTTGTTGTTGCGAGAGGTTTAGTTTTAGAAATCATAAATCAGGAGATGAGAAAGTGTTTTGGTTTAGAGAAGTCTTAATTTTCCAAGTGTTTTTTGTGTTTTGATTAAAACAAATCTTAAAGTTGATTATAACGACACCGGTTAAGATCCCACGGTTCCATCCTTCCGGCATCATTATTTTTATCGGATTCACTTAGTCCGGATGAATTTGCTAAACTCAACTTGAATGAGTTCCACACTTTCATTTAGACCGTGGGAAATCCCGTTAGCAACACGTAGGTTACATCATACGAGGTATTCCCGATCATCCAACAAGACGTTTTAATTTAGTTGTAATAGTAGTTTTGTGTTAAGTTTGTGATTAAATTTTGAGTTGTTTTATATTTTGAAATGTTGTGGCGGTGAATTTTATCTTGCAATGACTTTTAACTTAGTTTTGGTTTCAGTTTTAGGGTCTATCCTAAAGGTGTGGGTTTTCATGCAACGAGTTGTCTTATCATGCAAGAAAAGTAAAGTGCATTTGCAATAAAGTAAATTGCGGTAATGTAAATTGCAAGAAAGTAAATTGCAATAAAATAAAAGCGTACACTGGAGGGTCTTCCCGTCATCCCGAAGCTACACTTAAAACACAATTAGAATATTTAAGCAAGTTCCTAGGTAAAGCTAAGGGAAAGGTTATGGTTTTCTACCAAATTCCTAATCCTATAGCTAGTCATCTCCTATAACGTCTAGGTTCTTTGTGTTTTTTTGTTTAAGGATGATTTTCTTCATCAAAGAATAATTAAATTCAATTGTTCTTATAAACATCCTATCGTATCGAGGAAGTGCTTAAGACAAATCTTAAACATCTTTTCAATATTGCTAGAATTGTTTTAAGTCCAAATGAATTCGATTATATAAATGAATTAATCGTCCAGGGATTCGAGTTTTGTTAACTTACTCGGTGAACTAGGACATTTGAATATCCTATAAGTGAAGTAACATTTCATTTAATGTCCTATTTAGGAGTTATGATAACTAAAGCTTTTGAGGGTAAATTGGTGTTCGAATGGTTTGTGATTTAGTTTAATTTCCATTAATGAGTTTAAATTTGGAATAGTGTTCAAGTTATTTTAGATTTATTTTGAATTCTTTATGTCTTAGGTGATGTTATATTTAATTTAATTTAATTTAATTTAATTTAATTTAATTTAATTGAGTTTTAATTTAATTTAATTCAATATAGTTCAATTTAATTTGATTTGATGTTTAATTAATTTGATTTGATTTAATTTTAATTTAATTTGATTTAATTTAATTTAATTTAATTTAATTATTTAATTTAATTTAATTTGATTTAATTTAATTTAATTTAATTTAATTTAATTTAATTTAATTTAATTTGATTTAATTTGATTTAATTTAATTTAATTTAATTTAATTTAATTTAATTTAATTTAATTTAATTTAATTTAATTTAATTTGTTTAATTTAATTTAATTTGATTTAATTTAATTTAATTTTTTAATCTTAATTTACTTTAATTTAATTTAATTTAATTTTAATTTAATTTTATTTAATTTTAATTGAAATTTTTTTAAAAGAGTTTAATAATTTAAATTTAGTTTAATGATTAAGTCTTTTAATATTTTAAATTTGAGTTATCATTTTAATTAAGAATTGAATATTAATGAGATAATTAATTTAGGGATTTTTAAATTAAAGAATAAATCTCTTCCTAATAATATCCCTATTTTAATAATTCCAATTTTATTATTCTTCCAAATTTAATCAATTATTTAATTAAAGTTTAATCATTTTAAAATTGTTTAATGGGTTTCTACCCTTTAATTATTTGAATTTCAATCATCCAAATCAGATTAGGATCAAATATTTTACTTGTTAATTTTTTATTAAACCTAAAGTTTTAATTAAGGGTTAAAAATTTAATTACCACTTTACCCTTTAAGCTTAATGATTTCATAACTCACTAAATTGAACTCAAATGAACTTGAAATTTTTATGTGACTTCACTCATATGCCAATAAAGACATGAGAGGAGAAAATGTGATTTTTCTGTATTTAATTTATTTATATAATTATTTTTGGTAGAAAATAGAGATTTTCAAGGAAAATTTAATAACATGACCAAGGGAAAGTTTCTGTCCTTAAGAAAATTAGGGGACATTCCTAATGACTAGAGAACCACTTGGACTAATTTTGGTGATTTTTTGAATTATATTATTTTTATTATAATTATTTTAAGTTTTGGAGTGTTAATTAATTTAAAAATAAAATAAATGTTGAAAAATGGATTTTATAATTTTCAAAAATCTCTCTGATATCAAGGAAATCAGAGAAGCAAATTTTGCAATTTTCTGATTTTTCTATAATTTACTATAATTATTTTAGTGAAAAAGCTAGAAAATATATTTTTTTTAATTTTAAAATTACCTTAAAGCTTTAAAATTTAATATCTCACTAAATAGACCTAAGAAAAGTATGGGATTTGTTCCTATGTAATTAAAATTCAAAATGTGACATTTTGGAGAATTTTATTATTTTTGTGATTTTTATTATTTTTTAATTATTAAAAATATTAAAATATTATTAAAAATCAACTTTTTTAGAAAATTGAAATTTTAATTTTCTTAGGTTCCCCTGATATCAGAGAGGCCCCAAAACCAATTTAGTGAATTTTTGAAAGGTATTTTAAAAGTTATGAATTTTTAAAGTTTAAAATGGCTAAGTGGCTTAATCAACCCAATTAGTGTGGCTAACCAAGTCCAATTGACCTCAAACTTTTATGGTGGATTCCTCTGATCCTAAAGGTCAGTGGAGAATTGATTTCAAGTCAATTTGATGCCTGGTTAACTCTAATTAAATAAAGACCTATTTTGGGTGTTTAAGCCAATTAGGGTTGTTTTAAATGAACTAAGTCAAAACCTATTTTTCCTAGGGTTCTCTGGTCATAAGGAACATCACCAAATTTTCCTAGAATTTAATTCACAACATGCTATTTATTGGAATTAAAATACTCAAAACGATAGCTTTGAATTTGAAAAATCAATAACTTTTCATAGGGATGGCCTCCGACTTTGAAAAATTCAGGGAATGTTCCCGAATTCGGAGGCTTCAAAAGCCCTATGGTCTCATGCCATGGTGAATTGTATACATGCATGGAGAATTAAAATAATGCAGAGGGTAAATAAATTATAAAAAATAAAATACTTGATGAAATTAAATGATTTCTTTTCCACATTATTTTCCTCTGTTCACTGAGCAAGAGGATATTTTTATTTTATTTTTCTGATTTTTCTACACAGAGATATGAATTTTTGAAGTTTAGGGAATTAAATAAATAGAAAAATACCCTAATTTTCTATTTATCCACGCGGCGCCGCGTCGGCCTCGGCGGCTCCGAACGCACACGCGTCGCGCTCCCATTCTACGCCGCCACCGAGTCGGCGGCCCGGGCCCCGCGGTTCTCGTACCGTCTCCTGGTCCGACGCCATCCGAGCCGTTCGTCCGCGCGTGTATTGAATGGACGGCATCCGTTCATCGTCCCCGAGCGTCCTCGCTCGAGAGCCGTCCACACTAAATCCCTAAGATCTCACTCGATACTCGATGGATTTTCATGTTCTTATGCTCTATGGATTCGTCTTGAAGAGACGAACACATCTATACGGTTAACATGCATTGAAATTAAGGCATTTGTAATGGAGAATCTCCGGAAGCTCGGGATAAAGAATTAGCTCATACCTTTGCTCGAGAGAAGTGTGGCTTCAATCCGAGAGTTGTTGCACCTTCGATTGGATCCCGGCAAGCTCCGGATGAAGTCTCCCGGTGCAGTGAATTGTCCGGATGTGATTTCGACCAAGCCCGATCACAAAGCTTGGAGAGCTGGAGCAAGCCAGGTGGCACTGGAGATGGGGCTTTTGCTTTGGTGGACACCTTCCCTTGGTCTGGTGAAGGTGTAGAACCAATCAATTTGGGAATTGGCTCACTGTGGAGAAGTGTCCTGGTTTTGGGTGGAATTTCAGTTGGGAAATTGGATTTTGTCAGTGGGGATTAGGGCAAATTGACAATGGGGATCAACTACTCTAAGGGTGGAGAAGGGTCTGGAACAATTTTGGCAGAGTTTCGGCAAGGTTTGTGCTCAGCTCTTCTCATGGCCGAGAGGGGTTGAGTTTAAATAGGAGAGGGTGGAGGGCCTCCCAGGGGGAGTTGAGGCATGGGATCGATTGCTGCGGTGAGGAGAAGAACAGCCATGGTGGCCATTGGGCATGGGGCGACTCGGCAGGTGAGAATTCCAAGCTTGGGCTCACATGATGCTCTCGGGTGTGGTGTTTTCCGGCAATCCGGGCGGCTAGGCGGCGAGGCATGGGTCACCATCTTGACCAGGGAGGTCAGGGCTTGGCAATGGTGAAGTCAATTGGGCTTGGACATGTGTAAAGTGTTTGAATTAAAATGGAATGGGGAGGGGATCATTTTGGTCTTAATTTGGTCAACCCATTGGTTTGGGTTGGGTGCACCTCCCCATGGCTCGATTTTGGGCTGAGAGGATCGGTTGGGTCGGCCAGGGAGAGTGGTGTGGTCTCCATCCATGATGAGGTGGCTAAGCATGGTTTAGTGTGTGACATGCTTAAGGTAAAAAGGGGTTAAGGAGGATTAGGAAAGGGGCCCCTCCTTTTGCCATTAATGGCTTGATCACATGTCAAGCCTTCCATGGCTTCATGTGGCTTGTCCATGGCTTGCATGGCTCACCTTTGGCTTGGGAAAAGGTTTGGTCGATTTCATGAAAATGGGTTTCAAGAATTTTTGGTAATTTGATGGAAATTTGTATGAAACTTGATTTGGAATAATTTGATGGTGAATTTAGGACTTAGGTAATGGATTTAATTAAGTGGATGACAAATGGAGATGTCATGTGGGCTTTAGGGTAGATTTTGGGCCTTTGGATGTGGTGAAGTGGGCTTTTAGGAAAGTTTAAGGGAAATGGGCTTTTGATTTTAGGATGGGCATTTGGATAAAAATTTTGTGAAGAACTTTGTCAAATAAATGTCATAATTGGTTTAGGGATGTTCTATGAAGGGCTTGGAATCAATTTGATGTGATTTGGAGTTGAATTGGTTTGAATTTGGGTTTATTTGGTAAGTGGGCCTATGTAGGTCCAAGTGGGCCAAGTTGGGCTAATGTTAGGCTAGATTTGAAATTGATGTAAAATCAATGTTGATAAATGTTTATGGGGGTGTTTCAAAGAGGTTTTGGCTTTGGTTGGGCTTTGATTTTGGGGTTTGGGCTCATTTGGGTTAGGTTTGGGTTTAGGTCGAAAATGGGTCCTTTAGCCTTGGGTTGAATTTGAGTGGGGTTTGGGTCTAAATTTGGGCAAATCATGTTAGTGTTTTGTTTGTGGGAATGTTAAGGAAGATTTAGAAAAGGTTTGGGGTTAATTGGAGTTGAATTGGGTGAGTTTGGGTTAGGTTTAGGTCATGGGTCCAAATTGGGCTTTAAGGCCAAAAGTGAGATTGGATCTAAATTTCAATCAAATTGGGCTTGGATTTGGTCTAGATTGGTATTTGGGATATTTATTTGAAGTTTAGAATTGAATTGGACCAAAATTGGGGTCAATTGGGTAGGTTTGGTTTGACATTGGGTGCACTTAGGGTTAAAATGGGTCAAATTGGGGGTTTTGACAAAAGTAGGGTAAATTAATAAAATTGGCACATGGTGTAATTGGACAAAATGAAATTGGGAATATTTGGGATTTTCTGGAATTTTTTGGGAATTTTCTGAATTTTTGGATTTTTAGGCCAAGAGTGGTATTTTGGGTATTTGGAGGGTATTGGGAGGTTTTCTTGGAATTTTTGGTATTTTTGGGCATGGATGATCAGTTTAAGTGATGTGGAAATGTTTGGGATTGATTTTGGAGAATTTTGGGTAATTTGGAAATTTTTGAGAAATTTGGGTAATTTAAAGGGTTTTGGGTAGGCTAAGCGGGTGTAGGGTCCCGGGGGTCAAAAATTGAAAATTTGGGAAATTGATGATTAGATGAATTTAAGTGGAAAGAAATCATTTTGGTTGAGCCATGAAGCCATATCAAGCCCACATGAGCCATGAAGGGGCTCATTTGAGGCATTCACTATGTTGTTCCTAACCCTCTTAGCCAAGGGCTTAGGGGTTAAGGACCATCCATGTGGATCACTTACATGAGTCGGGAGGTCGAGTTAGGTATGGGTGTGGTTTTAGGAGGTATGTGGAAGTGTAGTGTGTAGGTGTAGTGTATAAGTGTAGTGTGTGTAAATCGGCCCGTTCACTGGACCGAGGCCGCCGGAGCGGTCTAAGGCCCGAAGAGTCCTATAGGAACTCATCCTTTAAACTTCCACATTTGATTTCAACCCTCTAGGTGATTAGGGGTCTATAGTCGAGTTTGTGGGGTTTGCGGGGAGTTAAGAAGTGGTTTGAATTTCTAAAAGGTGGGTCCCAATTCTAGTCCTCTAAGATAGTCAAAGGAAAAGCCTAAGGCTAGATCCTAAGTACTAAAGAGAAGAAGAGAAGACCTCATCAAAAATGAGGTCAACACCGTCCACCATATTTCTGTTATGTAGTCAATCACAAGTGCCATTTGAGAGTTGGAAAAAAGTTCTTCTACCCTGGAGACCATTGATCCCAATGATATTTATGAATACCGTGCAGTAGGTGTTGAAGGAGACATGGATGTGCTTGTTGATCAGCCCACTGAGAGTTCACAACCTATTCAGCCTTACTATTCTGAAAGTTCGAGGGTGATATTGAAGAAGATAAAGAAGTTGGAAAATGAGGTAGGGAATATTATGAATTCTATTAATAACATTTCTGATTTATTTGATCACATTGATTGGAGGATGAAAGAGCAATTTGATCATACTGGTCAAATTGAGTTGGGTTTGGTTAATCTGTTGAAGAAGAATGCTGTGGTTGCTGAAGATTCATCTGATGAATTCCATATCATTCATTCTACAATCTGTTCATTCATCATCAATCAATGGGAGACATTAGAGAGGATGAGACTTCTGAGACTGATGAGGAGTAATTAGTAGATTTTATATGCTGCTTTGTTATGTTTAAGTGTTTGCTTTGATTGCTATGTTGTTTGCTTTGCTTTGTTTTAGTAGGGTGTGTTTGGACTTTGCTTTGATTTCTTGTGTGTATTTAGGACTTAGTGTTTGCTTATCGTAGTGTACTTGCAACACTAAGGATCTAAGGAGTGTTGCTTATATTTGATGAACCTATGTGTGTAATCGTTGTATCGTGGATTTTATATATATATAAGTAATGTGATGTGTTGTTTGTGTAAATTGATGTTGTTTAATGTTTGTGAGATGAAATAGATGTTTGTTGATGTGTTAAATAGGAATGCGGAGGTTGAAACGATTGAATTTGCGACGAAAATTTTTGAACCCAATAGAATTTTGGACTGGCGCCGCCAGCGCCCAATCCATAGAAACGAGCTATTATTTTAAATAGAGTGCCGCCGGCGCCCAAACACTGAAAATAGCCCGGGACCCTTAAAAATTCGTGAAAATAGCCTGGGACCCATTTTTTCACCGTTTCTTTCGTCTCCCACATCCATATTCGCGCTTTTGAAGCTTTAGGGCTTGTTAGATCTCAGATTAGAGAGAATTTCAAGGATTTCTGAGGCCGGATCTGCACTTCTCTTAGTAAGAGCTTTACTTTAACCTAAAATTTTTGGATTTTTGCTATGTGAAACTCTCACATTGTTGGATGATATTTTTGGAGATTTTTTAGAAAAAGTGAAGTTTCATATGGTAGAATTTGTTCTTACTTGAATAGATTAAT
Source organism: Papilionanthe hookeriana x Papilionanthe teres (assembly GCA_022702705.1). Lineage (NCBI taxonomy): Eukaryota > Viridiplantae > Streptophyta > Magnoliopsida > Asparagales > Orchidaceae > Papilionanthe > Papilionanthe hookeriana x Papilionanthe teres. The sequence goes on along the minus strand of CM040429.1, from coordinate 37,533,927 downwards.
GCTTGGAATTAATACATTGTGGATTTGGAATTTATTGGAAAATTCTTGCAATTTTTTTAGAAATCCACATGACTCATAGAACGAGTAAGGGGAAGCGAAAATTTGATTGGAATGATGAAATTTTTGTTAATATTAAGGTTCAGTTTCGCTTCAACTCTCAATTGCAAAATAAGAAGTGTATTCAGGACCGAGCGTTTGAAAATCCTGGTGGATCTATAGAACAGTTGATTTCTGAGCAAAATTGGGAACATTTCTGTTACTTTTCTGTTAATGCTATTTTGGGAGTAGTCCGAGAATTTTATGCTAACGTGCTCTGGTATGAAGCGGAATATGTGCTAGTAGAGGGAAACTGGTTGAGTTCACCCCACCACGTATCAATGCATTTTATCAAATTCGAGAACCTTTTTTTTGTGAATTTGAAAATTTTAATATTAGTGAGGGGAATTTGAAGAGTGTAATCACGTATCTGACTCATGGAAGAGGTGAATGGAAGATGAATCAGAGATAAATGATTAACTAATGATTAACTTCCCTGCTTCTACTATAAATGTTGATTCTAAAGCATGGCATTATTTCATTTCTGCAAGACTATTGCCTTCTTATCATCACAGTGAAGTTGCTAAGGATCGAGCTACTTTAAATTATTGCATCCAGAAAATGAAGAAGATTAATATTGGAGCCATTATTTTTAAGAGCATTCACTCTATTTCCAAAGGAGAAACCACTGGTGGATTAGGACATCCTGCCCCGATTCATGCACTTTCTGTTCAGTTTGGAGTGGAGTATAGTAGTTCAGAGGAAGTGGCAATACCTTTGAGGTTGATTATGAAGACCATTATTCGTTCTTATGAGGCTCATGTGGGTGCAAGTGAGGAGAGTAGGAGTATTGATATTCCTACCACGAGTTATGATGTTCTATCTACTTCTGAGCCCCCGACACTATCTAATATCATGCAGCAGTTGAGATTGCAGAGTGATAATATGCATAGGATGCATCATAGGATGGATGTATTTGAGGCCCGAAGTGATGTGAATGAAGACTATTTACAAAGAAGAGTTGAGTTTGATATGGCTTATTATGATGCTCAGGTCAGATTTATGAGGGGGGAGTCCGATGTGACTTTTCCTTCTTACCCTAGTTATACACTGTACAGGTCTGGACCTTCTAACTCTGTTGATGACCCTGATGCTGATACTGGTGACGGAGACTGGTAGATAGCTTGTTTGTTTTATTTCTATTGCTCTTAGTCTGTTGAGATGTATTGATGAGATGTAGTGGACATTTACTTTTCATGTGATGTGTAACCTTGTGTTGTACTATGTATTGTAGTGTCATTTTTTTCTATGTAGAACTGTTAGTTGTATTGTTATGTGGTGTGATAATTTTCTTTATGTTATAGTGTTCTATTGGATATTTAGTTGTTTAATGTTTACTTCTCTTTACCCATGCAAATATTTAAATTGTTATATCACTACTACTAATTGTTTCATGCTTGCTAGTTGTAAATTTTGATTAATACCAGGTAAATTATGAAGATTTCAAAATCTCAGCACATAAAGGTTAGTTTCTTTTACACTCAACTATTTCAAATTTATTGAAAAATGTAAGTTTGGGGGAGGGTAGAGAAATGCTAAACTTTTATTTGTTCTCAATTATTATATTTTCAAAAAATTATTACCATAACTTTTGGCAGTTGAACTTCATTATAAGATAACTAAAACTTTTCAATTCAGTTGAATATTATGGAAGGAAAGGATGAAAATTTTTAGTGATAAAAGTTGATTTTATTGAAGTAAGATATTTAGTATGAAAGGATTTGATTATAGTCAACTATTTAAAGTAAATAAAACTGTATTTTTGAAATGTTAAGGGATTTAAAGTATTGTGTGTTAAGAAGAGATTGTAACTTTATGATGAATAATAAAGCTTGTACTTAACTATAAAGTAAAGAGATGACTTAAGTTTGAAATTTATAAAGAGGAGAGTGAAGTTCAAAATCATTAAAGGCTATCCAGATATAGTAATCCTCAGAAAAAAAGAAAAGAAAAAGAAAAAGAAAAAGAAAAGAAAAAGAAAAAGAAAAAGAAAAGAAAAGAAAAGAAAAATGTTTTGAGGAGAAGCTTGAGGAGATGCCTAATCAAAAACTGGCTTCACTTGAATCACCTTAAAGGAAGAGCTTGACTTCATTTCTGAATTTATGTTTAAGGTACTAGCCTACATTCTAATAAAGTTTGCATGAACTCCTTTTTCACATAGTTCTTTAAAGCACTCTTAATATAACAAATTATGGTTCATTTTGAAATAAATAGAAGACTAGAACTCCTAGACTTAAGTAATGAATATTCTTATACCTGAAATGTTGACCTGAGTTGCTAAACTTTTTCTGAAAATCTAAACACTATATTCTTTTGAATGAAAAATTTTGGTCTCTTACAATTGAAAAGTACATTGCCTAAAGCTCTATTTTTAGGTAGTAAAAGAATTACTTCAGGACAAGTAATAGTTTAAGTTTGGGGGATTTTGATGCACCAAAAATATATACTCCTTTAGCTATATGTTTTTACCTATTTTTGGTGATATTGCACTTTAAAGGAAGGTATTTTCATGATTTATTGCAGGTATGATGATTATGGGTGATTGGAGTGAAAAGATGCAAAAAGGAACGAATTTGGAGCAAAATGGAGCAATCTGGAGGAAAACAACCCTGGTGCCGCTGACGCCCTATTCCAGAGACTCCAGAATTAATTGGCACGATAGGGCACCGCCGACGCCCTATGTCGGTTCACTTCGAGTTCAAAAGTTTTGGTGGATTTTTGAAGAGCTGCTTAAAGAAACTCTTGGGGAATTCGTTCCTAACATTAAATTAAGTGTCCAAGACGAAAATAGAGAGGAGGAAGAGAAGAGAATTGATGTAGAGAGAGTGAGGAAAGTGTGAGAGACAGGTAGGGTTTGTGATTTTAAGAGAGATTCTTCTCTAAGGAGGGGAGAAGAGGGAGTAAAGTGAGAGATTGCTTCTTCATCTTTGTTCCTAGAAGAGAATCAAGTGTTGCAAGGGAGAGAAAAGGAATCAAGGGGACTTTGAAGGAATTTGCTTGGGGGAGAGAAAGAGATAAGTTGTATTTACTATTGTAGTTTCTTTGACTCTTCTTTTATATATATAATCCATGTGTTTTTATTTCTTCTCCTTGGTTAGTGATTAGTCTCCCTTGCCTTTCTTCTTGTATGAAGTAATTATGATGTGGTGATGTGGAAATGATGTGCCCTTTATGTGTTATAAAAGTTGTGATGTTTCTTTAATTTGGAACTTAATTTACTTTTCTGTCTGGCAAATTGAACTGTTAAAACATGTTGAGGAACATTAATTCAAAAAGAATTGAATGTTCTACAACAAGAATGAAGAAACCATTAAATGTCCGTGAATGAATTGCGTAGTTCATGGGGATTAAGTGCAAATAAATAGGGAAATGAGTTTTTATGGACTTCAAATTGGAGGTTTCATGGTGACAAAATGGGATCCCCAATTTGGTCTTAAGATTGGTAACTAAATCCTATGGTTAGCCTTCGGGTGAAGGGTGAGTGAGAGCTCCAAAGTGAGAGCCGGTATCCTGCCAGCCTAGCCTTAGATTTAGTAATTAAACTTAAGATATGACAATGTTCTTTACCTACTTGGAAGAGGGGGTACTCTTTTAAAGGTAAAGAAGCGAATATGCTCTTATTTGGCACACCATAAATAATTACCATTCTTCATCATCCACACATAATAATCTTTATGCAGGAAGAAAGACAGTTTTTCATATAAAAGTGTCTTATAAATCACATAAGTTAGTGTGTTTGTTAGTTAATATAGTTCAGTAATTAGAAGTAATTATAGTAGCTTTATTATACTTTGCATTAACTAGTGGTAGTACACTTACGTAATTGTTACATTAGTTATTGGATTTTAGTACTATATTATCTGATTTAAAGAACGTTCACCTCCCTGTGGGATCGATAACCAGGACTCCATTAGAGCCCTGTATTACTTGATACAATATGTATACTTGTGTTGAATTTGTGACTTTACTAAATCATTCTAAATATATATAAATTCGACTTCATAAATTCTTGCTTATTATATAAAGTCGGGGTCAGGTATCTTGTATTTGTGTTTCTTGTAAGACTTAGTTTTGAATACAAATCATGTGTTTTTGTTTTATCTCCATGAATTTTGAGTAGTTCCCTTTCTTTCTCCTTGAATATGAGATTTAATCTTGTGGGATAACAATGATTTAAAGACTTCTTTTAATTTTAAAAATTGTGATGGTATATTCACTGATTCTTCATTGACTTTGGAAATTGGCCGCTTGTGATGTTAAATCCATTGAGAAACTTAATGACCTGGGAAGGCTATGATTTCACCCAACTTGTGATTACCACACTTCACTTTAGGAAGAACCGTTGCGATCACATGAGGGGGAGTGCAAATAGATAAGGAGATATTTTAATGGGCGTAATATTAATGTTTCTAGGGTAATAAACTAGATTATTTTATAAATTTGGTTTAGAGTTTGGATTGTAAGGGTCCCTAGTAGGCCTTATAGAGAGGACACAGTGGATAATCTGGGGGTGAGAGGCTAAAATCTACTTAACAGTACTACACAAGCTAGAGAGAAACTTTAGATTAGCCAATGTTCATTGCTAGCACTGAGAGAGGGTAAAGAATAGGAATGCTCATATTTGTCACAATACATCATTTTACACTTTCAATTATCCAAACTATACAATGATTAGTATCTCTTTATAACGGGAAAGATCTCTTCATAAAATCTAATCTCACATTTAAACTTTAGTAGTCATACATATTTCATCAAACTTTCAAATTTAGTTGTTACTTCTTGCTTAAATTTAGATTTAACCATTGCAAACATATCGACAATGTTCTCCTGTTATATTCATGTTCAATTTAAATAGAGTTTTTGCATGTTAAATATTAAAGGTTACACTTTCTCTTTGGGATCGATACTGGGGTTTTTAAAGAAAATTATTTATTACTTGAAATAATACGTATACTTTGTAGTACCCCTAGTGTAAAAACATATTATATATTTTCTAAATCATTGCATTTATTCACAGTAGTTGCTAAACATAATTTGGGACATGTTTTTAGCAATTTTAAGGAAGATAAATATTAATGTAATTGCGGGTTGGGTCACACCTCGGTAATGATACCAAAATACTTGGTGTGTGTGCGGTATAACACGTGGCCTTAAATTAATTCCAGGAGCACTAACACTATGGGGCTAAATGCAAGTGTTTGTATTGCTTCTATAAATAGAAACATTTGAGTCCAAGTTGTCGAACCCACGGGGAGTGAGGTGTTTAAGTCTTAGAAAATGTTTTAGCCTACTAAATTTTTTTTAGCTTGTTAATTAAGTTAGGTTAAAGTTATGCTAACTGATCCTACTAAATTACAAACTATTCTTGGAGATTTACTCTTACAGAAATTCTACTGAATATATTTGAATTGGAGGAAATCAAGTTATAAAGCTACCTTCCCTTGCAATCATATAAGTGGATGTACGGCTTATTTTTAGGTTGTGTTGTATTTTGAAAAGGGGTCGCCTACAGAAATTGTCGGCGAATTTTTAATTTAATTTAAATAAATAATTTGGAAAGTAATATTTGACTTTAAAAATAATTTTAAATTTGAAAATTTTAAGATATTAAATCAAACTGATCTCACATCCCGAATAGTTTATATAAACGAGCACCACATCACAAACTGTGTATCTATATCAAAGAGTAGACACACTGTTTGGTGATGGGGCTCGATTTAAATAAACTAGAAGATTTGTGACATCCGTTTGGTCTGTGAACCAATTTTATAAGCCGACAAATTCCCCTGCTTAATATGAAAGCATTAAACAGGGTTTATATTACCTGAGTTCTTTAAAATTTCTCTATAAGGGCAAACCCCAATAGTTAATTATATCTTAAGTGAAGGGAATCACCTAAGAAAACTCTCGATAATAATCAGTAATTTTGCTCTCAAGAATTTCAAAGTTTAAGGTTTTCAAAGGATTGAATTTTGGAATTTCAATAGGGAATGGATCAAATTTGGAACATTTTGTTTTGGGAATTCAAAGGAAGAAAGGTAGGAGAAATCACAGATTCGAAGCGAACTTCGGTAATTCCCCGACTATCCTATTGTTTGGCTTGGATTTAGGAAAGCCCTAATATTTATTTAATGTTTTGATCTTGCCAGCTTTAATTAATTAGGACTTATATTTGTATGTTAGAATCACACAAATAGCCTCGAAGATGTGAGGGTTTATATCGTATCGGACGACTACCTTGGAGTCCTAAGACCGGTTAGGGCTTAATTTGCTATGCAAATGCCTAACGAAGAGTTGAGGATTTATGTTGCACTAGGCAAACTACCTCGAAATCCTATGGCTTAGTTATTTAATTCTAAGAAAGTTTTGCTGAAGTAGGCTCAGATTTTGCTGATGACGATGGTTGTGCTGCCCACCATGCTCCGAGCTCCTTATTGTTGCAGAGGTTTAGTTATAGAAGTCATAAATCAGAAGATGATAAAAGTGTTTTGGTTTAGAGAAAATCTTAATTTCCAAGTGTCCTTTTTATATTTTATTTAAAACAAATCTTAAAGTTGATTATAACGACACCGGTTAAGATCCCACGGTTCCATCCTTCCGGCATCGTTATTTTTATCGGATTCACTTAGTCCAAATGAATTTTCTAAACTCAACTGAATGAGTTCCACACTTTCATTTAGACCGTGGGAAATCCCGTTAGCAACACGTAGGTTACATCATCCGAGGTATTCCCGATCATCCAACAAGACGTTTTAATTTAGTTGTAATTGCAGTTTTGTGTTCTGTTTGTGATTAAATTTTGAGTTGTTTTATATTTTGAAATGTTGTGGTGGTGAATTTTATCTTATAATGATTTTTAATTTAGTTTTGGTTTTAGTTTTAGGGGCTATCCTAAAGGTGTGGGTTTTCATGCAACAGTTGTTTATCATGCAAGAAAAGTAAGTGTGATGCGATTAAATAAATTGCAATAAGGTAAATTTCAAGAAAGTAAATTGCAATAAAATAAAAGCGTACCTGGAGGGTCTTCCCGTCATCCCAGGCTACACTTAAATATAATTAGAATATTTGAGCAAGTTCCTAGGTAAAGCTAAGGGAAGGGTTATGGTTTTCTACCAAATTCCTAATCCTATAACTAGTTATTTCCTATGACGTCTAGGTTCTTGTGTTTTCGTTTGAGGACGATTTTCTTCATCAAAGAATAATTAAGTTCGATTGTTCTTGTAAGTATACTTATCATATTGAGGAAGTGCTTAAGAAGAATCTTAAACATCTTTTCAATGCTGATAGGATTGTTTTAAGTCCGAATGAATTTAATTAATCGAGTGAAGTAATCGTCCAGAGGTTTAGTTAAGTTTTGTTGTTATCTTACTCAGTGAACTAGGACATTTGAATATCCTATAAGTGGAGTAACATTTCATTTAATGTTCTATTTAGGAGTTATGACAATAAAAGTTTTCGAGGGCAAATTGGTGTTAAAATGATTTGTGATTTAATTTAATTTCAGTTAACGGGTTTAAATTTGGAATAGTGTTCAAGTTGCTTTATATTTAATTTCTTTATGTCTTAGGTGATGTTATTTAATTCAATTTAACTTTAATTTAATTTAATTTAATTTTAATTTTAATTTAGTTTAATTTAATTCAATTTAATTTAATTTAATTTATTTTATTTTATTTAATTTATTTAATTTATTTAATTTATTTAATTTATTTAATTTATTTAATTTATTTAATTTATTTAATTTATTTAATTTGTTTGATTTAATTTAATTTAATCTTTAATTTAATTTTATTTTTAATTTTAATTTAATTGAAGATTTAAAAAGAGTTTAATCATTTAATTTTAATTTAATTTAATGATTAAGTCCTTTAACATTTTAAAACTTAAATTTGAATTATCATTTTAATTAGGAATTAAATATTATTGAGATGATTAATTTAGGGATCTTTAAATAAAAGAACAAATCTCTTCTTAATAATACCCCTATTTTAATAATTCTAATTTTATTATTCTTCCAAATTTAATCAATTATTTAATTAAGGTTTATTTCAATTATTTTAAATTGTTTAGTAGGTTTATACCCTTTAATTATTTAAATTTTAATCATCCAAATCAGATAAAGATCAAATATTTTATTTGTTAATTTTATTAAACCTAAAGTTTTAATTAAGGGTTAAAATTTTTTAATTACCATTTTGCCCTTGAAGCTTAATAATTTCATAACTCACTAAATTGAGCTTAAATGAATTTGAAATTTTTATGTGACTTCACTCATATGTCAATAAAGACATGAGAGGAGAAAATGTGATTTTTCTGTATTTAATTTATTTATATAATTATTTTTGGTAGAAAAGAGGGATTTCCAAGGAAAATTTAATAATATGACCAAGGGAAAGTTTCTGTCCTTAAGAAAATTATGGGACATTCCTAATGACCAGAGGACCACTTGGACCTATTTTGGTGATTTTTTAAATTATATTATTTTTATTATAATTATTTTAAGTTTTGGAGTATTAATTAATTTAAAAATAAAATAAAGGTTGAAAAATGAAAATTATATTTTTCAAAAATCTCTCTGATATCAAGGAAATTAGAGAATCAATTTTTGCAATTTTCTAATTTTTCTTTGTTTTATTATAATTATTTTAGTGAAAATGTTAGAAAATACATTTTTTTTAATTTTAAAATTACCCTAGGGCTTTAAAATTTAATATCTCATTAAATAGACCTAAGAAAAATATGGGATTTGTTCCTAAGTGATAAAAATTCAAAATGTGACATTTTGGTGAATTTTATTATTTTTATGATTTTAATTATTTTTTTAATCATTAAAATATTAAAATAATGCAAAAAATTAAATTTTTTAGAAAATTGAAATTTTAATTTCCTTAAATTCCCCTGATATCAGAGAGGCTCCAAAACCAATTTGGTGAATTTTTTAAAGGTATT